>JACBWV010000825.1:6223797-6273760 GCA_013435795.1 Chlamydomonas sp. ICE-L | reverse complement strand
AAATGGATCCGGATGCCCCCTCCCCCCCACCTAGCCCCCCACCCATCCCCCCACCCACAGGAGCTACAGACAGCTTGAAAGAGTGCCGTGAAGTGGATGACATGCCCCTCCCCCCACTAGCCCCCCCCCACCACAGGAGCACACAAGACAGCTTGAAAGGTGCCTGACAGTGGATGACATGCGCCCCTCCCCCCACCTAGCCCCCCCCTCTCCACCCCCCCCACCCACAGGAGCTATAAGACAGCTTGAAAGAGTGCCGTGAAGTGGATGCCTGCCCCCTCCCCCACCTAGCCCCCCCCCCCTACCACCACAACCCACCTACAGGAGTACAAGACAGCTTGGAAGAGTGCCGTTGAAGTGGATGCCATGCCCCCTCCCCCCACCACTAGACCCCCCGCACCCATCCACCCCACCCACAGGAGTACAAGACAGCTTGAAAGAGTGCAGCTGAAGTGGATTGCCATCCCCCTCCCCCCCCCCCCTAGCCCCCCCACCCCTTTCCCACCCCCCCCCCCCCCCACACACAGAGACTACAAACAGCTTGAAAGAGTGCCGTGAGTGGATGCCATGCCCCCTCCCCCAGCCTAGCCCCACCACCCCCATCCACCCCCACCCACAGGACGATACAAGACAGCTTGAAAGAGTGCCGTGAAGTGGATGCCCATCCCCCCTCCCCCCAACTAGCCACCCCCCCCCCCACCCACAGGAGTACAAGACAGCTTGAAAGAGTGCCGTGAGTGATCGCCATGCCCCCTCCCCCCCACCTAGCCCACCCCCCCCCCACCACCCCCCCCCACCACATGAGCCTACAAAGACAGCCTTGAAAGAGTGCCGTGAAGTGGAATGCCATGCCCCCCTCCCCCCCACATAACCCCCCCCCCACCCACAGGAGCTACAAGACAGCTTGAAAGGTGCGTGAAGTGGATTGCCATGCCCCTCCCCACCCCCACCCCCCACCACACTACCGCCCCCCCCTCCCACCCCCCCCCCACCCCACAGGAGACTACAAGACAGCTGGAAAGAGTGCCGTGAAGTGGATGCATGCCCCCTCCCCCCCACCTAGCCCCCCCCACCCCATCCACCCCACCCACAGGACGCTACAACAGCTTGAAAGAGTGCCGTGAAGTGGATGCCATGCCCCCTCCCCCCCAACTAGCCCCCCCCCACCCATCCCCCCACCCACCCACGGAGCTACAAGGACAGCTGAAAGAGTGCCGTGAAGTGGTGCCATTGCCCCTCCCCCCACCTAGCCCCCCCCACCCCACAGGAGCTAAAGACAGCCTTGAAGAGTGCCGGTGAGGGATGCGTAGGCTAGACACAGCCCACCACCGCAAGTGGCCCCTGTGTGTGTCCCCCCCCCCCACACCCACAGGCGTATAAGACAGCCTTGAAGGGGAGTGCCAGTGAAGTGGATGCCATGCCCCCTCCCCCATACTAGCCCCCCCCGCCACCCATGGAGCTACAAGACAGCTTGGAAGAGTGCCAGTGAAGTGGATGCCATGCCCCCTCCCCCCCACCTAGCCCCCACCTCCCCCCCCCCACCCACAGGAGCTACAAGACAGTTGGAAGAGTGCGTGAAGGGATGCATGCCCCCTCCCCCCACCTAGCCCCCCCCACCCCATCCACCCACCACAGGAGTACAAGGACAGCTTGAAAGAGTGCCGGTGAAGTGGTTGCCATGCCCCCTCCCCCCCACCTAGCCCCCCCCCCTCCGACCCCCCCCACCCACAGGAAGCTACAAGGACAGCTGAAAGAGTCCGTGAAGTGGATGCCAACACGCACCCTCACCCCCACCAGCCCCCCCCCACCCCATCCACCCCACCCACAGGAGCTACAAGACAGCTTGAAAGAAGTGCAGTGAAGTGGATGCATGCACCCTCCCAAACCTAGCCCCCCCCCACCCACAGGAGCTACAGACAGCTTGAAAGAGTGCCGTGAAGTGGATGCCATGCCCCCTACCCCCACTAGCCCCCCCACCCCCACCCCCCCCACCCACAGGAGCTACAAGACAGCTTGAAAGAGTGCCGTGAAGTGGATGCCATGCCCCCTCCCCCCCACCTAGCCCCCCCCCCACCCACAGGAGCTACAAGACAGCTTGAAAGAGTGCCGTGAAGTGGATGGCAGCCCCCTCCCCACACCTAGCCCCCCCACCTCCCACCCCCCCCCACCCACAGGAGCTACAGACAAGCTTGAATAGATGCCGTGAAGTGGATGAACCTGCCCCCTCCCCATTGGGTTGTTTGTGTTCACCTAGCCCCCCCCACCCCATCCACCCACCACAGGAGCTACAAGACAGCTTTGAAGAGTGCCGGAAGTGGATGCAATGCCCCTACCCCCCACCTAGCCCCCCCCCACCCCATCCACCCACCCACAGGAGCCCAACAAGACAGCTTGAAAGAGTGCCGTGAAGTGGATGCCATGCCCCCTCCCCCCCACCTAGCCCCCCCCCCCACAGGAGCTACAAAGACAGACTTGAAAGAGTGCGTGAAGTGGATGCCATGCCCCCTCCCCCCCACCTAAGCCCCCCCCCCTCCACCCCCCCCCCACCCCACAGGAGCTATAAGACAGCTGAAAGAGTGCCGTGAAGTGGATGCCATGCCCCCTCCCCCCCACTAGCCCCCCCCCCTCCACCCCCCCCCACCACAGGAGCTACAAGACAGCTGGAAGAGTGCCGTGAAGTGGATGCCATGCCCCTCCCCCCCACTAGCCCCCACCCCCACCCAATCCACACCCCCCACAGGAGATACAAGACAGCTTTGAAGAGGCCGTGCGAAGTGGATGCATGCCCCCTCCCCCCCACCTGCCCCCCCCCCCCCTCCCACCCCCCCCCCACCCACAGGAAGCTACAAGACAGCTTGAAAGAGTGCCGTGAAGGGATGCCATGCCACCTCCCCCCCACCTAGCCCCCCCCCACCCCATCCCCACCCGCACCCACAGGAGCTACAACACACGTTGAAAGAGTCTACCATCGAAGTGGATGCCATGCCACCTCCCCCCACCTAGCCCCCCCCACCAAAGCGAGCCTACAAGGACAGCTTTGAAAGAGTGCGTGAGTGGATGCCATGCCCCTCCCCCCCACCTAGCCCCCCCCCCCCCCCACCCCCCCCCACCAACAGGAGCGACAAGACAGCTGAAAGAGTGCGTGAAGTGGATTGCCATGCCCACCCCCCCAACCTAGCCCCCCCCCACCCACGGAGCTACAAGACCAGCTTGAAAGAGTGCCGTGACGTGGTGCCAGCCCCCTCCCGCTCCACCTAGCCCCCCACTCCCCCCCCCCCCCCACCCACAGGAGCTACAAGACAGCTGAAAGAAGTGCCGTAAGTGGATGCCATGCCCCTCCCCCCCAACCTAGACCCCCCCACCCCCTCCCCCCACCCACAGGAGCTACAAGACAGCTTTGAAAGCGTGCCGTGATGGATGTCCCTGCCCCCTCCCCCCCACCTAGCACACACACCCACATCACCACCACAGTCAGCTAAAGAACCGCGAAAGCGTTGTGCAGAGAGAAGCCATGCCCCCCTCCCCCCACCTAGCCCCCCCCCACCCACAGGAGCTACAAGACAGCTTAAAGAGTGCCGTTGAAGTGGATGCCATGCCCCCTCCCCCCCACCTAGCCCCCCCCCTCCCAACCCCCCACACCCACAGGAGCTTAAGACAGCTGAAAGAGTTGCCGTGAGTGGATGCCATGCCCCTCCCCCCCACCTAAGCGCCCCCCCCCCCCCCCCCCCCCCCTACCACCCCCCCAACCCACAGGAGATACAAAGACAGCTTGGAAGGTGCCGTGAAGTGGAATGCCATGCCCCCTCCCCCCCACCTAGCCCCCCCACACCCCATCCACCCACACCCACAGGAGCCTACAAGAAAGATTGAAAAGAGTGCCGGTGAAGTGGGGGATGCCATGCCCCCTCCCCCCCACCTAGCCCCCCCCCCCTCCCACCCCCCCCCACCCCACAGGAGCTACAAGACAGCTTGAAGAGTGCCGTGAAGTGGATGCCATGCCCCCTCCCCCCCAACTAGCCCCCCCCCAACCCCATCAACCCCACCCACAGGAAGCTACAAGACAGCTTGAAAGCCGTGCGTGAAGGGATGCCATGCCCCTCCACCTTAGCCCCCCCCCACCACAGGAGCTACAAGACAGCTTGGAAGAGTTGCGTGAAGTGGATGCCCATGCCCCCTCCCCCACACCTAGCCCCCCCCCACCCCATCCACACACCCACAGGAGCTACAAGACAGCTGAAAAGAGGGCCGTGAAAGTGGATTGCCATGCCCCCTCCCCCCCACCTAGCACCCCCCCCCCTCCCCCCCCCAACCACCCACAAGGAGCTACAAGACAGCTTGGAAAGAGTGCCGTGAAGTGGATGCCATGCCCCCTCCCCCCCACTAGCCCCCCCCCACCCCATCCACCCCACCCACAGGAGCTACAAGACAGCTTGAAAGAGTGCCGTGAAGTGGATGCCATGCCCCCTCCTTCCCACCTAGCCCCCCCCCCCCACCCCCCCCCCCCCACACACACAGGAGCTACAAGACAGCTTGAAAGAGTGCCGTGAAGTGGATTCCATGCCCCCCTCCCCCCCCACCTAGGCCCCCCCCCCCTCCCCCCCCCCCCCACCCACAGGAGCCTACAGACAGCTTGAAAGAGTGCCGTGAAGTGGATGCCATGCCCCCTCCCCCCCACCTAGCCCCCCCCCCCCACCCCCCCACCCCCCACCCACAGGGCTACAAGACAGCTTGAAAGAGTGCCGTGAAGTGGATGCCATGCCCCCCTCCCCCCCACTAGCCCCCCCCCACCCCATCCACCCACCCACAGGAGCTACAAGACAGCTTGAAAGAGTGCCGTGAAGTGGATGCCATGCCCCCTCCCCCCCACCCTAGCCCCCCCCCCCTCCCACCCCCCCCCACCCACAGGAGCTACAAGACAGCTTGAAAGAGTGCCGTGAAGTGGATGCCATGCCCCCTCCCCCCCACCTAGCCCCCCCCCCACCCCATCCACCCCACCCACAGGAGCTACAAGACAGCTTGAAAGAGTGCCGTGAAGTGGATGCCATGGCAGCAGGGGCGGGTGATGTCTCACGAAGGATGGAGATGGAAGCTGAAATGGCGAGAGTGATTTCGGGTCTTCGGAACCGGAGCCAAGAGTTGGATGGGATGTTAAACCAGGTAACCATCCCCCCACCCCCACACCTCCCCCCCCACCCCCACCCCCACCCCCCCTTCAAACACACACGCACACACACACAAACACTGGCCAGATGTCAATAATGATTAATCTACCACTCTTAACATTACCGTACGTCCCGGCATAGCGTCACCAAGGTTCCCTAAAAGGATGACACTTTGTTTTGGTCAAGACTGCCAAGCAGCTTCCACAATTGCCACAAAGGACAATTTTTACAAGGTTCTATACAGCGGCAATCTAACTGTCTGCAGAAAACAATTCTTCTCCTGTGAGAAAACCACGGAAACCAGGGTTTGGACTCAGACCGATTATAGAAATGTCCAAATCTCTACACAGACAGTTTAGCAACATGCGTATAGCAGTAACAATATAATAATGCTGGCATGCGTATAGCAGTAACAGTATAACAATATAACCATATAGTTATGCTGGCATGAGCATTCCACACCACCACCACCACATGTGCATTTCACACCACCACCACCACATGTGCATTCCTACCACCACCACCACATGTGCTTTCCACACCACCACCACCTCATGGGCATTCCACACCGCCACCACCACACCACCCACCCCCTCCCCTAGCTTCTTGACTGCCCTCCTCTCCCAGGCCCCCCCCCCCCCCCCCCCCCCCCCTCCTTCTCCCCTGCCCTACCTAACTTTGTTTTCCACGCTCCTTTCTGTGCCCCTACCCCCCCCCCCCCCCCCCCCTCCTCCCCACTCTCTCCATCACCCCCTCCCCACCCCCCTCCACCACACCCACCCCTCCACCCACCACACCACCCTCCTCTCCCCTTTTCACATAAAGGCTGCCACTGAGCGAGGAGGCTACGTCACCTTCCAGGATCTGGGGAGCTTCTCAGATAGATATTCCCCGATGCTAGCAAAGACCTGCTGCACATGATGGTGGCCCATGTGGCGCGCACAGCCACCACCTCACCACCACAAACACCACCTCACCACCACACCACCTCACCACCACTACCACCACCACCCTCCTCTAGCTTCTTGACTGCCACCCTCTCCCAGCCCCCCCCCCCCCCCCCCCCTCCTTCCCCCTCGCCCATAACTTCTCTTCTCTACCCTCCTCTCTATGCCCCCCACCCCCACCCTCCTCTCCCTTTTTCACGTAAAGGCTGCTACTGAGCGAGGAGGATACGCCACCTTCCAGGATCTGGGGGGCTTCTTCCAAAAACTATTCCCTGATGCTACCAAAGATCTGCTGCGCATGATGGTGGCCCACGTGGCGCGCATAGCCAATGTGTCAGCAGCTGACCTGGGCCTGCCCCCGAGCGAGGTCAAGCGCTGTCTGGGTGTCGCCTCAAATGGCACGGTGAGATGGTGTGGTGTGTATGTGTGTGTGTGTGTTTGTGTGTGGAGAGGAGGGCAGTCTAGAGGTTGGGGGGTTGGGGTTGGGCTGGGGGCTGGGCTGGTGTGTGTGTGTGTGGGGGGGGGGGGGGGGGGGGGGGGGGGGGGGGGGCTGCTGCGATTCCTTTCCTTCAGTTCCTCTTTCCCTACTCCTTACTCCCTATTCCCTGTCCTCATCCCCTATACTCCCTATATAAATCGCAGGGGGCGGGAGCGTTGGCCAAGGATGAGGCTGCAAACCCTATCCCTGCTGCACTTGCTGCTATACGTGCGTCTAGCAGAGGGCTTTCCACTTTCTTTTGCACTCATTTCCTGCTCCAATTCCCTTCATTCAGCTCCTCATTCCCTACTCCCTACTCCCTACTCTCTATCCCCATTCCCCATATTCCCTCTATCAATTGCAGGGCGCTGGAGCGGGGGCTGTGGATGAGGCTGGAAACCCTATCCCTGCTGCACTAGCTGCTGGCTGGGTGCCTGGCAGAGGGCCTTCCACTGGCTTTGTGTATGAAACTGTTAAACCTATTCCCTGTCCTCATTCCCTATATTCCCTCTATCAATTGCAGGGCGCTGGAGCGGGGGCTAAGGATGAGGCTGGCAACCCTATCCCTGCCGCACTTGCTGCTGGCTGGGTGCCTGGCAGAGGGCCTTCCACTGGCTTTGTGTATGAAACTGGTAACCCTATTCCCTGTCCTCATTCCTTATATTCCCTCTATCAATTGCAGGGCGCTGGAGCGGGGGCTAAGGATGAGGCTGGAAACCCTATCCCTGCCGCACTTGCTGCTGGCTGGGTGCCTGGCAGAGGGCCTTCCACTGGCTTTGTGTATGAAACTGGTAACCCTATTCCCTGTCCGCATTCCCTATATTCCCTCTATCAATTGCAGGGCGCTGGAGCAGGGGCTAAGGATGAGGCTGGAAACCCTATCCCTGCCGCACTTGCTGCTGGCTGGGTGCCTGGCAGAGGGCCTTCCACTGGCTTTGTGTATGAAACTGGTAACCCTATTCCCTGTCCTCATTCCCTATATTCCCTCTATCAATTGCAGGGCGCTGGAGCGGGGGCTGTGGATGAGGCTGGCAACCCTATCCCTGCTGCACTAGCTGCTGGCTGGGTACCTGGCAGAGGGCGTGATATCTTCAAACTGCTGAGCTTCCATGTGCAGCACAACCGTTCTCAGCTAGACGCATTGTTCCCTGAAGGCCAGGAGCTGAATTTGAACCAGGTTAGTGCTTGAAGTTCATTTTTTCACTGTTTCGATTCGATCTTCATTCCATCCTGCTTGGCCTACAAGAACAACCGTTCTCAGCTGTACGCATTGTCCCCTGAAGGCCAGGAATTGAATATGAACCAGTTGTGCGCCTTCTGCCAGTAGTGGTATTGCGTGGTGTGGTGTGGTTTGGTGCAGTGTAGGACAACCGTTCTAAGCTAGACGCATTGTTTCCTGAAGGCCAGGAGCTGAATCTGAGCCAGGTTAGTGGTCGAAGTTCATTTTCTCACTGTTTCGATTTTGAAGTTCATAGCAAACTGCTGAGCTTCCATGTCCTGCTTGGCCTACAAGAACAACCGTTCTCAGCTGGACGCATTGTTCCCTGAAGGCCAGGAGCTGAATCTGAACCAGGTGTGCTCCATCTGCCAGTAGTGGTGTGGCCTGGCGTGGAGTGGTGTGGCGTGTTGTTGTGTGGCGTGGTGTGGTGCGGTGTAGAACAACCGTTCTCAGCTAGACGCTTTGTTACCTGAAGGCCAGGAGCTGAATCTGAGCCAGGTGTGCGCCTTCTGCCAGTAGTGGTGTGGCCTGGCGTGGAGTGACGTGGCGTGGTGTGGTGCAGTGTAGGACAACGGTGAGTGGCGTGGACCCAGTGTACCCTGAAGGCCAGGAGCTGAATCTGAGCCAGGTGTGCGCCCTCTGCCAGTAGTGGTGTGGTGTGGTGCAGTGTAGGACAACAGCGAGTGGCGTGGACTCAGTGTGCCCTGAAGGCCAGGAGCTGAGTCTGATGCAGGTCAGCGCCCTCTGCCAGTAGTGGTGTGGCGTGGTGTGGTGTGGTGTAGGACAACAGCCACTGGCGTGGACGCAGTGTTCCCTGAAGGCCAGGAGCTGAGTCTGAAGCATGTGTGCTCCCTCTGCCAGTAGTGGTGTGGTGTGGCGTGGTGCTGTGTAGGTAAAGGGTGAGTGGCGTAGATGCAGTGTTCCCTGAAGGCCAGGAGCTGAATCTGAGCCAGGTGTGCTCCCTCTGCCAGTAGTGGTGTGGCGTGGCGTGGTGTGGTGCGGTGTAGGACAACAGCGAGTGGCGTGGACACTGTGTTCCCTGAAGGCCAGGAGCTGAGTCTGAAGCAGGTCAGCGCCGTCTGCCAGCAGTTTTGTGGTGTGGCGTGGTGCGGTGCGGTGCGGTATTCGTGAAGGGTGAGTGGCGTGGACGCAGTGTTCCCTGAAGGCCAGGAGCTGAGTCTGAAGCAATTCAGCGCCCTCTGCCAGTGGTGGTGTGGCCTGATGAGGCGTGGTGTGGCGTGGTGTGGTGTGATGAACATAAATCTGTCATATCCTGATGATTTGCTGTGGGCCAGATCTTAATAGTGCTTGTTTACAGCCCCTCTGGATAGTCTATTGGAGCTGATTCTGAACTTGGTAAGGGCTTGAACTGTAGGAAAGGGCCCTGATGAGCATGTGTATCTATTATATCCCGATGCTTTGCTGGGGGGCAGATCTTAATAGTGCTTGTTTATAGCCCCTCTGGATAGTCTATTGGAGCTGATTCTGAAGTTGGTAAGGGCTTGAACTGTAGGGAAGGGCCCTGATGTATGTGTATCTCAGTCGTATCCTGATGCTTTGCTGGGGGGCAGATCTTAGTAGTGCTTGTTTATAGCCCCCCCAGATAGTCTATTGGAGCTGATTCTGAACTTGGTAAGGGCATGGACTGTAGGGAAGGGCCCTGATGAGCATGTGTATCTGTCATATCCTTAAGATTTGCTGGGGGGCAGATCTTAATAGTGCTTGTTTATAGCCCCGCTGGATAGTCTATTGGATCTGATTCTGAACTTGGTAAGGGCGTGGACTGTAGGGAAGGGCCCTGATGAGCATGTGTATCTGTTATATCCTTAAGATTTGCTGGGGGGCAGATCTTAATAGTGCTTGTTTATAGCCCCCCCAGATAGTCTATTGGAGCTGATTCTGAACTTGGTAAGGGCTTGAACTGTAGGGAAGGGCCCTGATGAGCATGTGTATCTGTCATATCCTTAAGATTTGCTGGGGGGCAGATCTTAGTAGTGCTTGTTTATAGCCCCCCCAGATAGTCTATTGGAGCTGATTCTGAACTTGGTAAGGGCGTGGACTGTAGGGAAGGGCCCTGATGAGCATGTGTATCTGTTATATCCTTAAGATTTGCTGGGGGGCAGATCTTAATAGTGCTTGTTTATAGCCCCCCCAGATAGTCTATTGGAGCTGATTCTGAACTTGGTAAGGGCGTGGACTGTAGGGAAGGGCCCTGATGAGCATGTGTATCTCAGTCATATCCTGATGCTTTGCTGAGGGCCAGATCTTAATAATGCTTATTAGCAGCCCCTCTGGATAGTCTTATGGAACTGATTCTGAACTTGGTGAGCCATTGAACTTTAGGGAAGGGCCCTGATGTATGTGTATCTCAGTCATATCCTGATGCTTTGCTGAGGGCCAGATCTTAATAATGCTTATTAGCAGCCCCTCCGGATAGTCTAGCATTATCTTGAATATTTGAGGATGGGCAAGTCCCTTTTATTTATTATCATTTCTACATCTAGGGGGAGGGCGCAGTGGGTATGACCCTGCTCATTGATGCATTGTCTCACTATAGCACCTTATTGTAGGTTGCAGGGTACTTCCAAGCGCACGCTTTTGCACGCATGCGCGCTGCCTTTTTGAGCCCCACTGTGCGTTTCGCGCAGTTTTTTGCAACCCCCTGTGGGCGCAGCTAGAAAGTTTTGCGCTTTTTGCACTACAAAGCGCGGTTTTCTTTTCTCAAGTGCGCTGAAGCGCTGGCCAATTTGGTCAATGGAAGTACCCAGGCATCTAACCAGGTCCCTGGTTTCTAACATACTATTTCTGACACACCATTTCTGACACACCATACAATATCTAACGCACCTCAACGTACCCACTACTAGGCGCGGGTCGCTGTGCGCGCGATGCTGGAGACAAGGACTGGAGAGCCGCCGTTGATAACTCACCACACCATTTACAACACACCATTTATAACACACCATATCTAACACACCACAACGTACCCACTACTAGGTGCGGGTTGCTGTTCGCGCGATGCTGGAGTCAAGGACCGGAGAGCCGCCGTTGATAACACACCATTTCTAACAAACCATTTCGAACACACCATATCTAACACACCACAACGTACCCACTACTAGGTGCGGGTTGCTGTGCGCGCGATGCTGGAGACAAGGACCGGAGGGCCGCCGTTGATAACACACAACACCATTTACAACACACAATATCCAACACACTATTTCTAGCACACCATGTCTAACACACCACAACGTACCCACTACTAGGTGAGGGTTGCAGTGCGCGCGATGCTGGAGACAAGGACGGGAGAGCCGCCGTTGATAACACACCATACCATTTTAGAACACACCATTTATTACACTCAATTTATAACACACCATATCCAACACAGCATTTCTAGCACACCATATCTAACGCGCCATGTCTAACACACCAACATACCCACCACTAGGTGAGGGTTGCAGTGCGCGCGATGCTGGGGACATGACTGGACAGCCGCCGTTGATAATACACCATACCATTTCTAACACACAATTTATAACACACCATGTCTAACACACTTCAACGTACCCACTAATAGGTGCGGTTTGCTGTGTGCGCGATACTGGAAACAAGGACCCGAGAGCCGCCGTTGATCCGCCGTTGATAACACACCACACCGTTGCCAACGCACCATTTATAACACACCATATCCAACACAGCATTTCTAGCACACCATGTCTAACGCGCCATGTCTAACACACCAACATACCCACTACTAGGTGAGGGTTGCAGTGCGCGCGATGCTGGAGACAAGGACGGGAGAGCCGCCGTTGACTGGGCGAGAAATCCGCTTTCTTGTAGCCATGCTAGATGCAAATCGCAATGGCTCCATATCCCGTCACGAGTTTGAGACTGGGTTGAAAGATTCCAGGTGAGGGTTTATGGTTTTAAGGTTTAGGGTTTTAGAGGTTAGAGTTTTAGGGGCTAGGGTTTCAGGTGTTTTGCAAACCGCAATGGCTCCATATCCCGTCACGTGTTTGAGACTGGGTTGAAAGATTCCAGGTGAGGGTTTATGTTTTTAGGGTCAAGGGTTTTAGGGTTAGGTTTTTAGGGTTTAGAGTTGTAGGAGTGGATTATTTTTTTGTTTTTTTGCTAACCGCATTGGCTCCACATCCCGTCACAAGAATGAGACTGGGTTAGCAGATTCCAGGTGTGGGTTTGTAGTTTTAGAGTAAAGGGTTTCGGGAGAAACCTTAAAACCCAACCCCTAAACCCTAAATCCGAAACCCGAAACCCTATAAAGGAATATGATCTATGAGAAAAACCTTCAAAACCAAACCTTAAACCCTAAACCCTTAACCCCATGAAGGGATATGATCAATGAGGTAAATCCTTAACCCCAAACCCTCAAGCCCTAAAACCCCTAACCCTGTGAAGGGATATGATCAATGTGAGAAACCTTACGATCCAAACCCCAAACCCTAAACCCTTTACCCTATGATGGGATATGATCAATGAGAGTAACCATGAACCCCTCCCTCCACTCTAAACCCTTACCCCTATGAAGGGATATGATCAATGAGAGAAACCTTAAAATCCAAACCTTAAACCGTAAACCCTTACCCCTAGGGCGGGGATATGATCAATTAGAGAAATCCTACAACCCAAACCCTAAACCCTAAACCCTATGAAGGGATATGATCAATGAAAGAAACAATAAGACCCTAAACCCTAAGCCCTATGAAGGGATATGATCAATGAGAGAAACCCTACAACCCAAATCTTCAACCCTAAACCCTATGAAGGGATATGATCAATGAAAGAAACAATAAAACCCAGACCCTAAACCCTAAACCCTAAACCCTATGAAGGGATATAATCAATAAGAGAAACCCAAGCCCTAAACTCTAAACCCTAAAACCTATGAAGGGATATGATCAATGAGAAAAACTCTAAACCCCAATCCCCGAACCCCAAATCCTGAAACCTGTGAAGGGATATGATCAACGAGATTGCTGTCTTCGAAGCCAACCCTGCTGCGGTTGCGCTGGACAAGCCCATCTGGACAGTGTATGCAGAGGGTGAGGGGGGCAATGTCAGCGCTGCATCACCATCCCCACCAGCACCACCTGCACCACCACTGGCTCCAGCATCGCCTTTGCCTCTGCCAGGAGCATCAACAGGACCGCCAGGGTCAGCCCCAGCCTCAGATGCGCCACCACCACCACCTTTGCCGCTTCCACCACCACCACCATCACCACGAGTACTGGCTCTGGAATCACCTTTGCCTCTGCCTGGAAGATCAACAGGACTGCCAGAGCTAGCCCCAGTACCTGGACCACCAATTCTCACCCCACCACCACCACCACCTCCTGTGCCGCTTCCACCGCCACCGCCTCCACCAGAACCAGAACCAGAGACAACAACTTCAGCACCAGCACCAGCACTAGAGACAGCCCAAGCACCAGCTCCGCCACCACCACCACCACCTGTGCCACTTCCACCGCCACCACCACCGCCGCCACCAGAACCAGAGACAACAACTGGATCCTCAGCACCAGCACTTGCACCAGCACCAGGGACAGCGCCAGCCTCAGCACCAGCACCAGCACCCGCAGCGCCAGCTGCTGCACCTAAGTGGGGGGAGCTCGTGGATGCAATGAACACTCTACATGACTCAATGGTAAGCACCACTACTACCACCACATGCACTACATGAGTCAATGGTACACATGCACTACATGAGTCAATGGTACACATGCACTACATGAGTCAATAGTAGTTTTTGAAACCGATGTTTTATTTAGATAATTGATTCAGATGTTTAAAACCAGTTGTTGGTTTAGATAATCGATTAAAGTATTTGAAACCAATGTTTGATTTAGATCATCGATTTAGGTATTTGAAACCAATATTTGATTTAGATCATCGATTTAGGTATTTGAAACCAATGTTTGATTTAGATTATCAATTTAGATGTTTGAAACTGATATTTGATTTAGATAATCAATTTAAATGTTTGGATCCAATATTTTATTGTAGATCATCGATTTAGATCATCGATTTAGATCATCGATTTAGATCATCGATTTAGATTTTTGAAACCGATGTTTGATTGAGTTATGTGGGCTGGTCCATTAAGCTTTGAGTAATCACAGGACTGTAGGCAAGCATTACTTTTGCATTATGCATGTGGGGGGAGCTTGTGGATGCTATAAACACACCCACCCACCCACCCACACACCCACCCACACCCACAACACACCCACACCCACAGCTACACCCACAACACACCCACACCCACAGCTACACCCACAACACCCCCCCCTCCACACGCACACACCCACCCACCCACCCACCCACCCACACCCACACCCACACCCACAACACACCCACACCCACAGCTACACCCACAACACACCCACACACACAGCACACTTGGGGGGAGCTTGTGGATGCATGATGCATGTTAGGGGAGCTTGTGGATGCTATGAACACAGCAACACACCCACGCATCCACCACGAGTGTGTGGACGTCGCTATCAAGGCTTTGGACAGCCATGGGAAGGGCCGCCTTGACATCATCGAGACCAAAGGGCTGCTGTTGAAGATGCGAAGCGAACCCTAAACCCTACACTATTACAGGTTGCACACCACGAGTGTGTGGACGTAGCTATCAGGGCTTTGGACAGCCATGGGAAGGGCCGCCTTGACATCTTCAAGACCAAAGAGCTGCTGCTTCAAATGAAAAGCGAACCCTACACCCTAAATACTAAACCCAACTATCTCAGGTTGCACACCACGAGTATGTGGACACACACATACACACATCACAGGTTTCACACCAGGAGTATGTGGACATCGCTATCAAAGCTTTGGACAGCCGAGGCAAGGGTCGCCTTGACATCATTGAGACCCCCCCCCCCCACCACCACCACCACACACACACACACACACACACATATACACATATACTCAAGCTAAGTACTCACATGATGACCATCACAGGTTGCACACCACGAGTATGTGGACGTCGCTATCAAGGCTTTGGACAGCCGTGGGAAGGGTCGCCTCGACATAATAGAGACTAAGGAGCTGCTGCTAAAGATGCGAAGCGAGCTCAGCATCCCCCTGCTGCGATGCATCCTTTGCCACCTAGACATGTGGGATCCATCTACACATGCTCTGCTTTCGCTCAAGCACCTTCTCATGGCTCTCAAGCTACAACCGCCACCTGCTAAGCTGTTCCCGCAGTCTGCTGCCCAGAAGGGGTCTGGAGGGTCAATGACCAGCACCGCAGGTGAAGAGGGTCTGGGGACAAGGGTCAAAGTGCAAGGTTTATATGTTAGGTTTAATGAGCAAGGTTCAAGACCATATCGAAAGCTACAGCCACCACCTGCTGAGCTGTTCCCGCAGTCTGCAGCCAAGGAGGGGTCTGGAGGGTCAATCACCAGCAGCTCAGGTAAAGAGGGTCAGAGGACAAGGAGCACGCTTTATAGTGTAGGGTTATTGAGCAAGGTCTGAAGACCATGCCGAAAGATACAGCTGCCACCTGCTGAGCTGTTCCCGCAGTCTGCAGCCAAGGAGGTGTCCGGAGGGTCAATCAGCAGCAGCACAGGTGAGGAGGGTCAATCAGCAGCAGCACAGGTGAGGAGGGTCAATCAGCAGCAGCACAGGTGAGGAGGGTCAATCAGCAGCAGCATAGGTGAGGAGGGTCAATCAGCAGCAGTACAGGTGAGGAGGGTCAATCAGCAGCAGTACAGGTGAGGAGGGTCAATCAGCAGCAGCACAGGTGAGGAGGGTCAATCAGCAGCAGCACAGGTGAGGAGGGTCAATCAGCAGCAGCACAGGTGAGGAGGGTCAGGGGACAAGGGTCAAGGAGCACGGTTTATAGTGTAGGGTTATTGAGCTAGGTCTGAAGACCATGTCGAAAGCTACAACCGCCACCTGCTGAGCTGTTCCCACAGTCTGCAGCTAAGGAGAGGGCCGGAGGGTCAATCAGCAGCAGCACAGGTGAGGAGGGTCAGGGGACAAGGGTCAAGGAGCACGGTTTATAGTGTAGGGTTATTGAGCTAGGTCTGAAGACCATGTCGAAAGCTACAACCGCCACCTGCTGAGCTGTTCCCACAGTCTGCAGCTAAGAAGAGGGACGGAGGGTCAATCAGCAGCAGCACAGGTGAGGAGGGTCAGGGGACAAGGGTCAAGGAGCACGGTTTATAGTGTAGGGTTATTGAGCTAGGTCTGAAGACCATGTCGAAAGCTACAACCGCCACCTGCTGAGCTGTTCCCACAGTCTGCAGCTAAGGAGAGGGCCGGAGGGTCAATCACCAGCACTGCAGGTGAAGAGGGTCTGGGGACAAGGGTCGAAGGGCAAGGTTTATATGTTAGGGTTAATGAGCAAGGTTCAAGACCATGACAACAGCTACAGCTGTCACCTGCTGAGCTGTTCCCACAGTCAGCTGCTAAGGAGGAGTCCAGAGAGACAATCACCTGCAGCACAGGTGAGAGCAAACCACGCACACACATCTCTCAGGCTCCCAAAAGAAGGTCCCACCTCCCACCTATGTAGAGTAAGGTGTAAACGCGTTGCACCCCCCCCCCCCCCCCCCCCCCCCCCCCCACACCACACACACACACACACACACATCCCTCAGGCTCCAAAAAGAAGGTCCAGCTCCTCCCCAATGCCGAGTGAGGTTCAACGCGTTGACCCACCACCACCACACACACACACACACACATACACCACACACCACACACACACACACCACACACACACATCTCTCAGGCACCAAAAAGAAGGTCCAGCTCCCCCCAATGCCAAGTAAGGTTCAGCGTGTTGGCGACAAGCTATCCGAAGTACTCCCCAGTAGAGGGCTTCTCCCATCGGTGGAGCAGTGGACCAAGTGGCATTCAAACGTCATTACTCCCTATCGTCCCAATGGTGCGTGTTATTCAATTGTTTTTAAATACAAATAAAGACCACCTTTCAATCAAACATCATTACTCCCTATCGTCCAACGGTGCGTGTTATTCAATTGTTTTTAAATACAAATAAATACCACCTACTTACACTTCCACCTGTCTATTAAACATCATCACTCCCTATCGTCCCAATGGTGCGTGTTATTCATTTTTTTTTAAATACTAATAAAGACTACCTGCCCCCACTTCTGCTAACCTATCAAACGTCACCACTCCCTATCATCCCAACGGTGCGTGTTATTCAATTGTTTTGAGATACAAATAAATACCAGCTACTCACTCCCAGCAACCCATAACACGTCACCACTCCCTATCATCCCAACGGTGCGTGTTATTCAATTGTTTTGAGATACAAATAAATACCAGCTACTCACTCCCAGCAACCCATAACACGACACCACTCCCTATCATCCCAACGGTGCGTGTTATTCAATTGTTTTGAGATACAAATAAATACCAGCTACTCACTCCCAGCAACCCATAACACGTCACCACTCCCTATCATCCCAACGGTGCGTGTTATTCAATTGTTTTGAGATACAAATAAATACCAGCTACTCACTCCCACCAACCCATCACACGTCACCACTCCCTATCGTCCCAACGGTGCGTGTCATTCAATTGTTTTCAAATACAAATAAATACCAGCTACCCACACTTCCACCAACCTATCAAACGTCACCACTCCTTATCGTCCCAACAGTGCGCCTTATTTAATTGTTTTTTAAATAAACATAAATACCAGCTACCCACACTTCCACCTACCTATCACACGTCATTACTCCCTATCGTGCCTTCGGTGCGCCTTGTTCAATTGTTTTTTAATACAAATAAATACCAGCTACCCACACTTCCACCTACCTATCACACGTCACCACTCCCTATCGTCCCAACGGTGCGCCTTATTCTATTGTTTTTAAATAAACATAAATACCAGCTACCCACACCTCCACCTACCTATCACACGTCATTACTCCCTATCGTGCCTTCGGTGCGCCTTATTCAATTGTTTTTTAATACAAATAAATACCAGCTACCCACACTTCCACCTACCTATCACACGTCACCACTCCCTATCGTCCCAACGGTGCGCCTTATTCTATTGTTTTTAAATAAACATAAATACCAGCTACCCACACTTCCACCTACCTATCACACGTCATTACTCCCTATCGTGCCTTCGGTGCGCCTTATTCAATTGTTTTTTAATACAAATAAATACCAGCTACCCACACTTCCACCTACCTATCAAACGTCATCACTCCCTATTGGCCAAGCAGTGCGCGTTATTCCATTGGTTTAAATACAAATAAATACCAAATAACCACACTCCCACCTACCCACCTACCCACCTACCTACCTACCAACAAACCCACACTCCCACCCACCAGGTGCAGGCAGCGTCAGGATGGGCATAGCTCGCACCTACCCACCCACCCACCCACCCACCTACTTGCCAACCAACCCACCTAACCACACTCCCACCTACCCACCTACCTACCTACCAACAAACCCACACTCCCACCCACCCGGTGCAGGCAGCGTCAGGATGGGCATAGCTCGCACCTACCCACCCACCCACCCACCCACCCACCCACCTACTTGCCAACCAACCCACCTAACCACACTCCCACCTACCCACCTACCTACCTACCTACCAACAAACCCACACTCCCACCCACCCGGTGCAGGCAGCGTCAGGATGGGCATAGCTCGCACCTGCCCACCTACCCACCCACCCACCTACTTGCCAACCAACCCACCTACCCACACTCCCACCTACCCACCTACCCACCTCTCCCACCCACCCACCCACCCACCTACCTCTGTACAGGCCAGTGCCAGGATGGGCATAGCTCGCACCTGCCCACCTACCCACCCACCCCCACCCACCCACCCACCTCCTTGCCAACCAACCCACCTACCCACCTACCCACTCTCTCCCACCCACCCACCCACCCACCTACCTCTGTACAGGCAGTGTCAGGATGGGCATAGCTCGCACCTGCCCACCTACCGACCCACCCACCTACTTGCCAACCAACCCACCTACCCACACTCCCACCTACCCACCTGCCCACTCTCCCACCCACCCACCCACCCACCTACCTCTGTACAGGCAGTGTCAGGATGGGCATAGCTCGCACCTGCCCATCTACCCACCCACCCACCCACCCACCTAACTTGCCAACCAACCCACCTACCCACACTCCCACCTACCCCACCTACCCACTCTCCCACCCACCCACCCACCCACCTACCTCTGTACAGGCAGTGTCAGGATGGGCATAGCTCGCACCTGCCCACCTAACCCACCCACCCACCTACTTGCCAACCAAACCCACCTACCCACACTCCCACCTACCCCAACCTACCCACTCTCCCCCCCACCCACCCACCACCTTCCTCTGTACAGGCAGTGGTCGGATGGGCATAGCTCGCACTTGCCCACCTACCCACCCACCTACTTGCCAACCAACCCACCTACCACCCACTCCCACCTACCCACCTAACCCAACTCTCCCACCCACCCACCCACCCACCTACCTCTGTACATGGCATGTCAGGATGGGCATAGCTCGCGTGATGCCGAAGAATTCAAACTTCCGAGCAGCCACATGGGACTACACTCTCACCTGGATTGAGCAGATCGCTATGGCCCGGGCTAAGTATAAGCCCGACGCCATAGCCACACCCAAAGCAGCACCGGCCCAGGGCCTGCCTGGAACAGCAGCACAGCCAGCAAGCAAAACAGCTGAAGCTCTCCCCTCTACATCCGCTGAGAGTGAAGAGAGGAGTAAGAAGGCTGGGCAGGTCGAGAAGAACAGCTTGGAGTTTAGAATGTGGCCAGAGTTCGATGTAAGTATCAGTCATTACAGTATCCACCTGCCCACCCACCCACCCACCCACCTGCCCACCTACCCACCCACCCACCCACCCACCTGCCCACCTACCCACTCCATCCACCCACCTACCCACCTACACCCCCCCCCCACCTGCCCACCTACCCACCCCCCCCCCCACCTCCCACCCCACACCCCCCACCCACCCCCCACCTACCCACCTACCCACGCGCCCCCCATCCCCCCTCCCCACCCACCCACCTTCCCACCTACCCACCCCCCTTTCCCCCCTCCCCACCCCCCACCCCCCTCACCCCCCACCACGCCACCTTCCACCTCCCCACCCTACCTCCCCCTCCCGCTCCCCACCCACACCCCCCCCTTCCCACCTCCCCACGCACCCACTCCCTCCCACCCCCCCCCCCCCCCTGTCCCCCTCCCCACCCACCCCCTTCCCACCTCTCCCCCCCCCCCGACCCCCACCTACCCATCCCCCCCCCCCCCCCTCCGCCCCTTCCCCCCCCCCCCACCCCCACCCCCCCGCCCCTTCCCTCCTTTCCCCCCCCCACCCCCACCCCCCCCCACCCCCTACCCACCCCACCTGTGCCCACCCCCCTGCCCACCCACCCACCCACCTGCCCACCTGCCCACCACACACTCGCCCGCCTTCGGGCAGAGCTCGATGATTACATATTGATCACGTCAACACAAAACTCCTGTAAGTATCAATTATTCAAGTATCCACCTACCCACCCACCCACCTACCTGCCTACCCACCTGCCCACCCACCCACCTACCCACCACACCTACCTGCCCACCCACATGCCCACCCACCTACCTACCCACCCACCCTACCTGCCCACCCACATGCCCACCAACCCACCTACCCACCCACCTACCTGCCCACCCACCTGCCCACCCACCCACCCTACCCCACCTACCTACCTGCCCACCCACCCACCTACCCACCCCACCTACCTGCCCACCCACCTGCCCACCCACCCACCTACCCACCCAACCCACCCACCCACCCCACCTAATCACCTTATCACCCATTTATGGGCTCAGAAGTGAAGAACAGCTTGGAGAATAATTTGAATGTGGTCGGAGTTTGATGTGAGTCAAGGAACTACATTTTGTTATTTTGGGTTGCGCTTCTGACGCAAGTGCTTCCTATTGGGTTGCGCTTTTGAAGCAACTGCCTCCTATTGGGTTGCGCTTTTGACTCGACCGAAAACGGAAATTTGTGCGCTGCGCCCAGAGAGGGTTTACAAATTTGCGTCAATCGCGCAGTTGGGCTCCAAAACCTTGCATGGTAGCGCGCAATAGCGTGCGTCTTGTAGTACCCTGATGTAAGTATCACTCTTTATAGTATCCACCCAACTGCCCACCCACCTGCCCACCCACCCACCCACCCACTTACATGCCCATCCACCTGCCCACCTAATCACCTACACCTCACTCACCTATGGGCTCAGAAGTGATAAACGTGATAACATTTATTACTTATTTCATGTTTTCAAACAGCTTGGGGTTTAGAATGTGGCCAGAGTTTGATGCAAGTATAACAATCTAAACTCCTTGCTCCTCCTCCTGATTCTGATCCTGCTCCCACTCCTTCTTCTCTTCAAGTACGGCAACCTACCTCCTAATACACGCGACATAATTGCCACTCATGTCTCCCTCCCATTCCCCTCGCCCTCCCCCTCCTCTCACACCCTCACCCGCACCCTCACCCTCACCCTCTTTTCCACCCTCACCCTCTTTCCCACCCTCACCCTCACCCTCACCCTCACCCTCACCCTCACCCTCACCCTCACCCTTACCCTCACCCCCCCCCCCCCCCCCCCCCCCTCATCCTTACCCTCACCCTCACCCTCTTTCCCACCCTCACCCTCATCCTTGCCCTCACCCGCACCCGCACCCGCACCCGCACCCGCACCCTTGCCCTCACCCTTGCCCTCACCCTCACCCTCTTTCTCACCCTCACCCTTGCCCTCACCCTTGCCCTCACCCCCACCCTCACCCTATCCCTCACCCTCACCCTCACCCTCACCCTCACCCGCACCCTCACCCTCACTCTACCCTCACCCTCTTTCCCACCCTCACCCTCACCCTTGCCCTCACCCTCACCCTTGCCCTCACCCGCACCCGCACCCGCACCCTCACCCTCACCCTCACCCTCTTTTCCACCCTCACCCTCTTTCCCACCCTCACCCTCACCCTCACCCTCTTTCCCACCCTCACCCTCACCCTTGCCCTCACCCTCACCCTTGCCCTCACCCGCACCCTCACCCGCACCCTCACCCTCACCATCACCCGCACCCTCACCCTCACCCCCGCCCCCAACCTCACCCTTACCCTCACCCTCACCCTCTTTCCCACCCTCACACTCACACTCACACTCACCCGCACACTCACCCTAACCCTCACACTCACCCTCGCATTCACCCCCTCCCTTAAATCCATGACATCCCCATGCTCGGTCCCGCGTTCACCAAGCCCACAAAAGGAGATGACCCGCTTGAAGAGAGCAGATGAGGCGGATGATGCAATGTTAGCTCCACCAGCTAAACGGGAGAGGCCCTCACCCTCACCCTTGCCCTCACCCTCTCCATTGCCCTCACCCTCACCCTGACACTCACCCTTGCCCTCACCCTCACCCTTTCCATTGCCCTCACCCTCACCCTCACCCCCACCCTCACGCTCACCCTCACCCTCACCCTCACCCCCTCCCTTAGATCCATGACATCCCCATGCTTGGTTCCGCGTTCACCAACCCACAAAAGGAGATGACTGGCTTGAAGCGAGCAGACGAGGCAGATGATGCGATGTTAGCCCCACCAGCTAAAAGAGAGAGACCACCCGCTCCCTCCATGGCAACTCCAGTCAAGACGCAGGCAGCCCCCCCGCATGTGCAGCTGCCACCAACCCCCCCGCTAGGTGTGTATATTATAGCCCAGGGGTTTGTTACATGGCCCCTGGTAATTAACAGGGGCCCTGTTTGGCTGCCCCAGGGGCTGCTACCCACCCCCCCGCCAGGTGTGTATGTTACAGCCCAGGGGGTTGATACAGGCCCCTGGTTAGCCCCAAGGCCCCTGGTATGTTACAGGGCCCCTGTTTGGCAACACCAGGGGCTGTAACATACCCTGTGCCAGGTGTGTGTGTTACAGCCCAGGGGTTTGTTACAGGCCCCTGGTTAGCCCCAAGGCCCCTGGTATGTTACAGGGCCCCTGTTTGGCAACACCAGGGGCTGTAACATACCCTGTGCCAGGTGTGTATGTTACAGCCCAGGGTGTATTACATGCCCCTGGTTAGGCCCAGGGCCCCTGGTATGTTACAGTTCCCCTGTTTGGTTGCCCCAGGGGCTGTAACATACCCTGTGCCAGGTGTGTGTGTTACAGCCCAGGGGTAGCCAAACAGCCAAAAGCCAGGCTTTCCTCCCCAAAAATGAAACATGGGAAATGTTACGCCTTGCCACGGGGCAAGGGGCTGAAGGAACATTCCTGTTCACTTGCACTCGGGAAGGTTACTGTGGGCTTTGCTTCCGCAGACCGCTACTGCGCCTGAGCTGGGACTACCGTGCTAGGTGGGGGGAAGCTACCCTCCAGTGAGCTAGCATCCACAAGCCAGATCCTCCTCGGGTTTTGGGTTTAGGGGTTTAGGATATAAGGTTTAGGGTTTAGGGTATAGGAGATCTGGCTTGTGGATGCTAGCTCACTGGTGGGTAGCTTCCCCCCTCCCCTTGCAATAGCATGGAAGACAAGTCCTATGCAGCGTCACAAGCGACGCAGGAAATTGGCGGAGTGGGTTGGCAGTGGATTGAAAGGCGGCAACGGACTAGAGCTGACCAAAGCCATTTACTTATGATACAGTTGGCTGTCGTGTCAGGCTTCAATTTTTTGGTCGGACAAATGGACAAATGGGTAATCCTGGGAGGCACCTGAGTACCCAACCACTTACTCACCCCTCCCACCCACTCACCCTCTCCCCCCTCCCCTCCTATTCCTTTTCCAGGTGATCCCCTGACCCCATCCTCTACACCTAAGAAGTCAATGTTTTCAAACCCATTTGGGAAAAAGGAGCCAGGGGCGCAAGAACAGAAACCAGCTGCTGATGCAGCTCCTGCGGCTGCTGGGGCCACAGTAGCAGGGGCTGCAGCTGGTTCCCCTGCTGCCGCCTCTGATGCGAACACAAAAGCTGCAGAATCAGATGCACAGGGGTCTGTTTCTCAGCTTCAGTCCGCCGCCCCTGGCGCGAGTGGTGTTAGCGCCACTCCAGCTGCCACTCCGTCCTCTCCCCCACCAGAAGGTGGAGAGGTTGAGATCAGCCCAGCCCCGGCAGACAGCGCTGCCTCAGCTGAACAGCCGTCTGCGCCAACTGCACCCTCTGGAGAAAATAAGCCTAGCATTTTTGACCGCATGTTTGGCAAGAAGACGACTGACCCACAGACGCAGGATGCCCAGGCTAATCCACAGACGCAGGATGCCCAGGCTAACCCACAGACGCAGGATGCCCAGGTTAATCCACAGACCCAGGATGGCCAGGCTAACCCACAGACCCAGGATGCCCAGGCTAATCCACAGACCCAGGATGCCCAGGCTAACCCACAGACCCAGGATGCCCAGGCTAATCCACAGACCCAGGATGCCCAGGCTAACCCACAGACCCAGGATGCCCAGGCTAATCCACAGACCCAGGATATCCAAGCTAAAGATGCCCAGGCTAATTCACAGACCCAGGATGCTCAGGCTAAAGATGACTCTGCTTTAGACGGTGCAGCTGTGGCTGCACAATCAGCTCCTCCTGGTGATGATGCAAATGGAAATGCTGCACGCTCTGCCCCCCTAGGTGAGGTTGGTGACACTGCCACCCAGTCTTCTCCCCCCCAACCAGCCCCTGAGGCTCAGGCTGCCCCCCCAGCGACGGAGAAGAAGGGCATATTTGGCATGTTTAGTAAGAAGATAGAGCCTGTGGCAGTGGCGGTTGAATCTGCACAGAACGAAACTGGCGGTGAGGCGACTGTGTATGCGGCACGCTCTGCCCTGACTGGTGAAAGTGGAGACAGGTCTACTCAGGCTGACACCCAGGCTTCTCCCCCTGTAGCCTCTGAGACTCAGGCTGCCTCCCCACCCCCTGAGAAGAAGGGCATATTTGGCATGTTTAGTAAGAAAAAAGAGCCTGTGTCGGCGGCTGCTGACACTGCACAGAATGCCTCAAATGCCCTTGGTGACGAGGTGAATGTCGACGCTGCACACTCCGCTCCTCTGGGTGGTGATGCAAATGCAAACACTGCACGCTCTGCTCCTCCTGCTGCCCAATCCGCTCCTCCAGGTGATGATGTGGTTGTGAATGCTGCACGCTCTGCCCCCCAGTCCCCTCCCCCTCCAGCCTCTGCGGCTCAGGCTGCCCCCCCACCTCCTGAGAAGAAGGGCATATTTGGCATGTTTAGTAAGAAAAAAGAGCCTGTGTCGGCGGCTGCTGACACTGCACAGAACGCCTCCAATGCTCCTGGTGACGAGGTGAATGTCAACGCTGCACACTCCGCTCCTCTGGGTGGTGATGCAAACGCAAACACTGCACGCTCTGCCCCTCCTGCTGTCCAATCCGCTCTTCCAGGTGATGATGTGGTTGTGAATGCTGCACGCTCTGCCCCCCCTGTTGATGGTGGAGTCTCTGCCCCCCGGTCCCCTCCCCCTCCAGCCTCTGCGGCTCAGGCTGCCCCCCCACCCCCAGAAAAGAAGGGCATATTCGGCATGTTTAGTAAGAAAAAAGAGCCTGTTGCAGCGGCGGCTGACCCTGCACATAATGCATCTACTCCTCCTGGCAGTGAGGTGAATGTGAACGCTGCACGCTCTGCCCCACCACCGCTAAAGGGCAGCAGCAATGTCGATGATATCGATGATGATGATGATGATGATGAAGATGGCGATGAAGTTGTGAGACCTGCAGCAAACAGGACAGCCTCTCCTCCCCAAAAAGGCAGCAGCACTGTCGATGATATCGATGATGATGATGATGATGGTGATTTTGTCAGTCCTACAGCCAACAAGTCAGCCCCTCTTCCCCCCAATCAGCCCAAATCATCTGTCGCACCTCCTCGTGTAGACAGTGGTGAAATTCAAGATATTGATGATAGCGATGATAGTCCACCACCTCTACCTCCACCTCCACCTCCACCTCCACCTCCACCTCCACCTCCACCTCCTCCTCCTCCTCCTCCTCAACCTCCACCTCCTCCTCTTCCTCCTCCTCAACCTCAACCACCTCCTCCTCCACCACCACCACCTCCACCACCTCCTCCACTTCCATCTCCACTCCCACCCCCTACACCTCAACTACCACCACCAGCAACTGGTGGCTTTGTGGAGATGCCTGGTTGTGAAGGTGGAGGAGATGTGGGGCCTGGTGGGGGGGGTGGAGGAGGAGGCGGTCAACCTCCTCCTCCACCTCCTCCACCCCCTCCACCTCAACCACCAACAACAACTGGCGGCGTTGTGGGGAAGTCTGATGGTACTGCCTTGAACCCTGATGATGAAATTGAGGATGTTGCCCCACCCAAGTCCTCCCCACCCTCAGCCGACCAGAATGATGCACCATATAAGGGCAAGAATAACGAGCCTAGTAAGCCTGATGTCAAAGATGAAAAGGGCATAAAGGATGATGGTGATGGTGGTGTCGTGGACGTTGCTCCTTCCATGTCTTCCCCACCCTCAGCCGAACTGAAATATGCAGGAGATAAGGGCAGGAATAACGAGCCTATTAAGACTGATGTCAAAGGCAAGGGCCTAAAGGATGCTGCTGATGCTGATGTCGTGAATGTTTCTCCTGCCAAGTCCTTCCCTCCCTCAGATCATCTTGAGGGTGGTAAAAACGAGGACAATGCCAGCATCGATGTAAAGGATAGCGGTGTAGATAGGGATGGTGCTCCAGCCATGTCCTCCCCCCCCCCCGGCAATAATGAGGCTAAGGGCAAGGACACAGAGGACAAGGACAATGCCAGCAACGGCGCGAGGGATAGAAGTGTTGATAAAGGGCAGGATTCGACAAACAACGATGTTGCACCTGCTACGTCCTCTTCTCCCGCTGGTGCGTCACAGTCAAGTGTCCAGCCTGGTGGTGGGGCAACGAAAGGTGTTGCTCTTACAGATGAAATACTGGCAGCTGCCCCTCCGATTGGCAATGGACTTGAGGAAGGCGCCCAAGCTAAGTCTGCCCCTCCCGCTGGCGCACCACTGTCGAGCAGCCCGTCTGGTGGTGGGACACAGGAAGGTGTTGCTCCAAAAGATGCAACACCAGCAGATGCCCCTCCTGGCGACAATCGACCTGAGGAGGGCGCCAAAGCGAGATCTACCGCTCCTGCTGGTGCGTCACAAGCAGATGCTGCTCCCGCCGACAAAGATTCTTGGAGTGCCGAAGATTCTCCCACTGACAAAGATTCTCCAGTAGCCCAACCCAAGGGCGGAGGGGTAGACAAGTCTGCGACTCCCGCTGGTGCTGGTGCTGGTGCACAGGAAGACAGCAAACCCGTTGGTGCTGGTGCACAGGAATACAGCAAACCCGCTGGTGCAGCACAGAAAGACAGCAAAGATGGCAAAGATGGCTTGAATGGAGACAACAACAATGTGGAGGTAGCCCAAGAGAAGTCCGCTCCCCAAGCTGATGTGAAGTCCTCTCCCCAAGCCAATGCGTCACAGGCAGGCACACAAAATGAGGGGAAACAGGCGGATGCCCAGACTGCAGACAAAGAGTTTGTGGATATAGCCCAAGCTAAGTCCGCTCCTCAAGCTGATGCGTCACAGGCCGGCCCTCAGAATGAGGTGATACAGGCAGATGCCCAGAGTGCAGACAAAGGGTTTGTGGAGGTAGCCCAAGCTAAGTCCACTCCTTTTGCTGATGCGTCACAGGCCGGCCCTCAGAATGAGGTGATACAGGCAGATGCCCGAAATGCTGACAAAAGGTATGTGGAGGTAGCCCAAGCTAAGTCCACTCCTTTTGCTGATGCCCCACAGGCCGGCCCTCGGAATGAGGTGATACAGGCACGAAATGCTGACAAAAGGTATGTGGATGAAGCCGAAGCTAAGTCCGCTCCTCAAGCTGATGTGAAGTCCTACCCCCAAGCCAATGCGTCACAGGCAGGCCCTAAAAATGAGAGGGAAAAGGCAGATGCCCGGACGGCAGACAAAGGGTTTGTGGATGTGGCACAACCTAAGTCCACTCCTTTTGCCAATGCGTCACAGGCAGGCCCTCAAAATGAAGGGGAAAAGGCAGATGCCCGGACTGCTGACAAAGGATTTGTGGAGGTGGCCCAAGCTAAGTCCGCTCAAAATGAGGGGGCACGAGCAGATGCCCGGACGGCAGACAAAGGGTTTGAGGATGTGGCCCAAGCTAAGTCCGCTCCTTTTGTTGATGCGTCACAGGCCGGCCCTGAAAATGAGGGGGGAAAGGCAGATGCCCGGACTGCTGACAAAGGCTATGTGAAGGTAGCCCAAGCCAAGTCTGCCCCCCCTTCTGCTTATGCGTCAAAGGCAGAACAATCTCCCAATGGTGTGAAACAGATAGAAGGCGCGACTGGAGACAAAGGCTATGTGGAGGTAGCCCAAGCCAAGTCTACCCCTCCCCCTGCTGATGTATCTCAAGCAGAACAATCTCCCAATAGTGTGAAACAGATAGAAGGCGCGACTGGAGACAAAGGCTATGTGGAGGTAGCCCAAGCCAAGTCTACCCCTCCTCCTGCTGATGTATCACAAGCAGAGCGATCTCCCACTGGTGTGAAACAGGCAGGTGAATCAACCGGAGATAAAGGCAAGGATGCGGTCGAGGACAAGTCTGCCCCTCCAGCTTATGAAACACAAGCAGGTGGCGCTCCCATTGGAGATTCGTTTGTAGATGTGGCCCAAGCCAAGTCTGCCCCTCCTCGTGATGGAACGCAGGCGAGGCCCCCCCCTCCTGCTAGAGATTCGTTTGTAGATGTGGCCCAAGCCAAGTCTGCCCCTCCTCGTGATGGAACGCAGGCGAGGGCCCCCCCTCCTGCTGGAGATTCGTTTGTAGATGTGGCCCAAGCCAAGTCTGCCCCTCCTCGTGATGAAACGCAGGCGAGGGCCCCCCCTCCTGCTGGAGATTCGTTTGTAGATGTGGCCCAAGCCAAGTCTGCCCCTCGTAGTGATCAAACACAGGCGGGCCCCCCCCCTCCTGCTGGAGATGCGTATGTAGATGTGGCCCAACCTAAGTCTGCCCCTGTAAGTGATGAAAAACGGGCAAGGCCCCCCCCTCCTGCTGGAGATGTGTATGTAGATGTGGCCCAACCTAAGTCTGCCCCTGTAAGTGATGAAACACGGGCAGGGCCCCCCCCTCCTGCTGGAGATGCGTATGTAGATGTGGCCCATCCTAAGTCTGCCCCTGTAAGTGATGAAACACGGGCAGGCCCCCCCCCTCCTGCTGACAAAGACGATGAAGGCAAGAAGGGCGACTTGTCAGGCATAGCTGCAGTCGTTGCTGGAGCTGGAGCAGGTGCTGGTGCAGGTGCTGCCATTGCTGCTGCTGCTGCTGCTACTCCCTATGATGAGAAGAAAGAGGGCAGTGCATCTCCCCTAAAGGATGACTTTGTAGATCTGGCGCCAGCCAAGTCTGCCCCTCGTGCCGATGGGTCAAAGGCCGGAGGCCCCCCTCTTGCTGGAGATGAGTTCGTGGATGTGGCCCAAGCCAACTCTGCCCCTCGTTTTGATGGAACGCAGGGGGGCACCCCCCCTCCCACTGACAAAGGTGATAAAGGCAAGAAAGGTGACTTGTCAGGCATAGCCGCAGTCGCTGCTGGAGCAGCTGCAGGTGCTGCTATTGCTGCTGCTGCTGCTACTCCCTCTGATGAGAAGAAAGAGGACGATGCATCTCCCCTAAAGAACGACTTCGTAAATGTGGCGCCAGCCAAGTCCGCCCTTCCTGCCAATGGGTCAAAGGCGGGCCCCCCTTCTCCTGCTGGAGATGTGTTTGTGGATGTGGCGCAAGCCAAGTCTGCCCCTCAAGCTTATGCGTCACAGGCAGGCCCAAAAAATGAGGTGACACAGGCAAATGCCCAGACTGCTGACAAAAGATTTGTAAATGTGGCGCAAGCCAAGTCTACCCCTCCTGGTGAAGCGTCACAGGCGGGCCCACAAAATGAGGTGACACAGGCAAATGCCCAGACTGCTGACAAAGGATTTGAAGATGTGGCTCAGGCCAAGTCTGCTCCTCAAGCTGATGCGTCACAAGCCGGCCCTCAGAATAAGGTGACACAGGCAAATGCCCAGACTGCTGACAAAGGATTTGTCGATGTAGCTCAAGCTCAGTCTGCCCCTCAAGCTGATGCATCACAAGCAGGCCCACAAAAAGAGGTGAAACAGGTGGATGCCCAGACTGCTGACAAAGGATTTGTAGATGTGGCTCAAGCCAAGTCTGCTCCTCATGCTGATGCGCCACAGGCAGGCCCACAAAATGAGGTGACACAGGCGAATACCCAGACTGCTGACAAAGGATTTGTTGATGTGGCACAAGCCAATTATGCCCCTCAAGCTGAGGCTGATGGTAAAAAGAACGACTTTTCTGTTCTTGCTGCTGCTGCTGGTGGTGCTGTTGCTGCTGGTGGAGTTGCTGCTGGTGGTGCCGCTGGTGCTGTTCCTGGGGGTACTGGTGGTGGTGCTGCTGCTGCTGCTGGTGGAGATGCTACTGGTGCAGCCACAGGTGTTACTGTCCCCGCTGCTGCTGCAGATAACAGCACTCAGTTCCCTGCCCCAGCAAAGACCCCCCCCCCTCCAGCCTTTACGGCCGCCGCCCCAACCCCCACAGCCGCCTCGCGAGCAGCTGCTGACCTGCCCCCGCCCCCCCCTCTGCCGCAACCAACAGAGCCCGTGGGCCCTGTCAAGCACCAGCCTGCAAAGCCCCTCCCGGAGTACCCCTTGAAGGCCCTACCCTTGCTTATGAACACGACCACTGTGGTGTTCACGGTGACTTTGCAGCCCGGTCAGCACCTGGGGGATGTGGAGGAGATATACGTGTGTTCCAGGAAACCAGGACAAGGTGAGAGCGTCTGAGTGAACTTGCCATTACAAATTTAGTGGGTCTTAACCACCCTTTTATGAACCCCTGTACCCCCCCCCCCCCCCCCCCCCCCCCCCCCAAAAAAAAGGACCCTTTAATGCCAAATAAAAGCCTTTAAAGCCAAATAAGTAGGGATCGGCAATATGATTTCATATGATATCAAGTCATCATATGATTAGCCGATCCCTACAGGGACCAGCCTGGACCGGCAAATAATATGATGCTGACCAAAGACGAGTATGATATCATATGATATCATACAAATATAATATGATTTAATATCATATGATATGATGCCGTAGGCCAAAGTTACCTAGTCAGACCACCGGCATCGTATGATATCATATGATATATACTCCCCCCCCCCCCCCCCCCCCCCCCCAAATAATGCATTCTTTAATGCCAAATAAATGTCTGGTGATGAATTAATTCCGAAACGCATCACCGCTTGTAAACCGCTTTTACCCCACCCCACCCCATCCCACCTTATCCCATCCCATCCCATCACACCTTACCCCACCCCATCGCATTCCCCGATCCATCCCCCATCCCGTCCCCCATCCCATTCCCCATCACACCCCATCACACCCCACCCAATCACACCTCAACCAATCACAACCCCACCCCATCGCACCCCACCCCACCCCACCCCATCTCATCCCATCCCACTTTATCCCATCCCAACCCCATCCCCCATCCCATCCCCCAACCCATCCCCCATCCCCCAACCCATCCCCCATCCCGTCCCCCATCCCATCCCCCATCACACACCCCACCCAATCACACTCCACCCCATCGCACCCCACCCCACCCCATCTCATCCCATCCCACCTTATCCCATCCCACCCCATCCCCCATCCCATCCCCCAACCCATCCCCCATCCCGTCCCCATCCATCCCCGAAACTGAGTCTCAACACCCCATCACACCCCCACCCAATCACACTTCCACCACTCCCACTCCACCCCATCTCACCCACCCCACGCCCCATCTCCCCACCTCCCCCCTTCTAACCCCACCCCATCACACCGACCCCCTCAACCCCTCCCTCCCCACCCCCGCGACACCAAACCCCATCCCACCCCCGCCCTCCCACCCCATCACCAACACCCCACCCCCTCCCACCCCATCACCATCACACAATCCCTCCCACCCCCTCGTCCCCCCACCGAAAAAGTCACCCCCATGCCACAAACCGCCCCCACCCCTCGCCGCACCCATCCTACCCCACCCCATCCCACCCGCCCTCCCCCCCCTCACACCACACCCCCCCCCATCACCCCCCATCACAACACGCCATCCCTCCCACCGCCACCAACCGGACCCCCCGACCGCCCAGGCCCCATCACTCCCCGTCACCCCCCTCCTGCAAGGGAAACCCCTCACGCGAAGTAGATCACCCCATCACACCCAACCCTCCCACGTCAACCCCATCACCACGCCCCCCCCCACACCGGACACATCATCATTCACCAACCCGCCCATCCCCCCCAATCCCTCCCCCCCATCACACTCCCCACCACCCTCCCGACCGCACCGTCACACGCCCATCACCACCCCCTCCACGCCCCCCCATCACCAGGGCTCAACCCCACTCCCCCCCCATCCCTCCCATCCCACCCCCACCCCTGGCTGCAGAACCCTGTTTTTAGAGAAGGTTGAAGTGTTGAATACAAGCTCTGACCCTCCTCTACGGTGGGAGGCTCACCACTGCGAATGGATGGGAGGTAGTTTTGAGGCAACCCCTTCTCCTGCAGAAACTAGACCTGGAGAAGGGGCACTCAACACACCTGAGGAGGCCCTACCCACAAATACAAAGGGGGCAGTTACTGAGGGGGTTGAGGAGGCCTTCACCACGAATACAAAGGGGGCAGTGGCTGAGGGGGTTGACGAGGCCCTCAGCACGAATAAGAAGGGGGCAGTGGCTGAGGGAGTTGAGGAGGCCCTTAACACTAATAAAAAGGGGACAGTTGCTGATGGGGGTGAGGCAAAGCCCCTTTCTGAGGTCAAGCTGAAGCCGGATCCTATGGTGTGGGAAGAGTGGGACATGCAAGAGACTGCCAAGACTATCGTGACGGCCTACTATAACCCCAACATGAAAGAGTGGACGTGGAACGCACCGTTCGTTGCGCCAGTGCCATCGCAACCAGGTGGGTGCTTTCTGGACACTGTATGCATGTATGTATCAACTCCAACATGGAAGAGTGGTGGTGGAACGCACCGTTTGTTGCGCCAATGCCATCGCAACCAGGTGGGTGCTTTCTGGACACTGTATGCATGTATGTATCAACCTTAACATGGAAGAGTGGTGGTGGAACGCACCGTTTGTTGCGCCAATGCCATCGCAACCAGGTGGGTGCTTTCTGGACACTGTATGCATGTATGTAATGATGTATGTATTTGTATGTATGTATGCATGTATGTATGTATGTATTTATGTATGTATGTATGTATGTATGTATGTATGTATGTATGTATGTATGTATGTATGTATAAATGTATGTATGTATGTATGTATGTATGTATGTGTGTATGCATGTATGTATGTATGTATGTATGTATGTATGTATGTATGTATGTATGTTTGCACGTATGTGTGTATGTATTGTTGGATGGGTGTATGAATGTATATTACAGTCCAGGGGTCGGCCCAATATGCTGAAGGGACTTGCCCAATCGTGACAGGAAAGACTGAAAAGAAAAAGCTCACTGTTCCTTTTTTTGCACTTAGCGTAGCAGCTTCTAGGAAACTCCTTTGACCCACCCTTGGGCTAAACCTCAGGCTAGCTAATTTATCTGGAAGCTGACGTGACAGGCATTCCAACACACCCACAGTCCTTCCCACATACCAACAGGCGCCACCCACCCATTCTCCTCCCCCCCTCCCACACACAGCCCCCCCAATACACCCCACACACCCACAGGCGCTACACACCCATACTCCTTACCATACTCCCAGAGCCCCCCCCATACACCCCACCCACCCACCCTCAGCCCCTCCCCCCATACACCCCACACACCCACAGGCGCTACACACCCATACTCCTTACCATACTCCCAGAGCCCCCCCCATACACCCCACCCACCCACCCTCAGCCCCGCCCCCCATACACCCTACACACCCACAGGCGCCACACACCCACACTCTTTAGCATACACCCACAGTCCCCTCTCCATACACCCCACCCACCCACAGGCGCCACCCACCCACATTCCTTCCCACCCCCCCACAGACGCCCCCCCATACACCCCACCCACTCACAGGCACCACACACCCACACTCCTTACCATGCACCCACAGCCCCCCCCCCAAACACCCCACACACCCACGGACGCCACACACCCACACTCCTTCCCCCCCCCCCCCCCCCCCCCCCCCAATACCCCCCCCACACACACACTCACACTCCTCACCATACGCTGACAGGCGCCCCCCCATACACCTTCCCATACCCACCCACCCACCCACCCACCCACCCATACATACAAACCCATACAAACCCCATAAACACCCCATACACACCCCATACACACCCTATACCCCCCCCCCCCCCCCCCCCCCCCCCCCCATACACACCCCCACACTCACACTCCTCACCATACGCTGACAGGCGCCCCCCCATACACCTTCCCATACCCCCCCCACACCCACCCACCCATACATACACACACCATACACACCCCATACACACCCCATACACACCCCCCCCCCCCCCCCCCCATACACACCCACACACTCACACTCCTCACCATACGCTGACAGGCGCCCCCCCATACACCTTCCCATACACCCCCCCCCCCCCCCCCCCCCCCCCACACACACACACACATACATACACACACCCATACACACCCCATACACACCCACCACCACCACCACCACCACACACACACACTCACCATACACCCCCCATACACCCCCCATTCACCCCCCACACACAGGCGCCACTCCCGCCGGAAAACCTCGTAACCCCTATGGCCCCCTAGCTCATGGGGAGTGGATATTTGGTTCTACCATTGGGCTACCACGTCGAAAGATCAGGTAAATGAGTGGTGGTTGGGCCTATCTAGATCCAGAGTTATTTTTCCGCTACCAGTAGCGATCGCTACCTGGGACCTGTTTTGGCCAAACCTTCCGCTACCCAGAGACTCCCCCGCCCCGTGACCCAATCCCCCCGGGCCACCCACCCAAATTGCTACCAGGAGCCCAGCCTTACAAGACACCAAATCCCTGATCGCTACCTGAAGACCCCCATCCTGAAATTCGCAAATGAATGCGTAAGCCGGTCGATGGATAAATAGATATCACCCCGTGGCAAGACGTACCAATTTTCAAATGTATACACTCGAGTGCGCAAGTTGGCTACGTCTGAACTGTAAAACAAGCATATAACATAGATGCATTATTAAAACAATCTTTAATTCTTTAAAAACTTCATTTATTGTTTAAAAAACCCATTGTATATTATATTATTATTCATAATGTGCTCGGGTGCCTTTTTGTTGCTGGCCCCAGTGCAAGCAAAAGGGCTGGCCCACTCAACCTTACGCATCATACTAAGACGTACCATTTATTTTATTTATTTATTGTATTGTATGCACAGGTACCTTGACACTCTGACCGAGACCCCGTACCATTTATTTTATTTATTTATTGTATTGTATCCACAGGTACCTTGACAGTCTGACCGAGACCCCCACTCGAGTGCGCAAGTTCTACGGTGTGGGCAAGGAAGGCAGCCTGGGCTTTGGAGACCTCAAGGTGGGGATGATTGTATATTATACAAACGCATTGTATATTGCAAAAACAGAATTATAACAATAAGGTAATAAATTACAAAAACTAATATATTTTAAAAATATCACACACCTATGTTTGTAAATGAATAGCAATATCTGTCAAAGAAAAAAGAACGTGCAAAAAGAGGGGAAAAGTAAAGTTGGGAAAAAGGTTTTTTACCCCCCCCCCCCCCCCCCCCCTCCTAAAACCCGATTGCCTCACCCTACCCTCTTAAAATGGGGGTCATTCGAAAGATCTTTTCGTGCCCATTCCAGTTATGCTCTTACATCTTTCGCAAGGTTGCTCAAACGTGATTTATCGCGAAGTTAAGATTTCGGCCGCTTTAGATGAAAACAACTTTGGACCCCTCTAACTTTTGTACAACTTTATTTTTGGCTCAATATTTTTATTTTTTTCATTATCATAGTTTGAGGATAAGCTCTATCCAAATCAAAGATGCGGTACCGCAGCTTTTTTCTTGCCCCCCCCCTTGCCATGCAATGAGCATTATAGAAACCCCATAGCATACCACCACCAACACCACTTTTGTGTATGCAGGTCTCATTAGGTGGCAGGTGTCGACGGCATGCCGTCGCTCCCCATTAAATGCCAATCAGTATTTTTGAACTTCCGCTGTGCAGGTCACATTAGGTGGCAGGTGCCCACAGCATGCTGTCGCACTCAATGGAATACTCGCCATTCTGAATTAGTTGCGAACTTCCGGTATGCAAGGCCAATGCCTGCCTACACTTCTTGAAGCCCCATAATGTACCACCACCACCACTATTTTTATTATTATTATGCAAGTCTCATTAAGGGGCAGGTGTCCACAGCATGCCGTCGCTCCCCATTAAATGCTAATCAGTCTTTGTGAACTTCCGCTACGCAGGTCTCATTAGGTGGCAGGTGTCCACAGCATGCCGTCGCTCCCCATTAAATGCTAATCAGTCTTTGTGAACTTCCGCTACGCAGGTCTCATTAGGTGGCAGGTGTCCACAGCATGCCGTCGCTCCCCATTAAATGCTAATCAGTCTTTGTGAACTTCCGCTACGCAGGTCTCATTAGGTGGCAGGTGTCCGCAGCATGCCGTCGCTCTCCATGGACGCTAGTCAGTCTTTGTGAACTTCCGGTATGCAAGGCCAATGCCTACCTACACTCCTTGAAGCTCCATAACATACCATCGCCACCACCATTTGTGTGTTTGCAGGTCTCATTAAGTGGCAGGTGGCCGCAGCATGCTGTCTGTCTTGTGAACTCTGCCTTAGTTGTGAACTTCTGGTATAACAATAACATACCACCACCACCACCACCACCACTACTGTTGTGTATGCAGGTCTCATTAGGTGGCAGGTGGCTACGGCATGCCGTCGCTCCCCATTAAATACTAATCAGTCTTTGCAAACTTTTGCTATGCAGGTCTCATTAGGTGGCAGGTGGCCGCAGCATGCTGTCGCACTCCATGCAATGCTCGCCAGTTTGAATTATGTGTGAACTTCCAGAATGCAAGGCCAATGCCTACCTACACTTCTTGAACCCCCATAACACACCACCACCACCACTTTCTTTTTGTTTGCGGGTCTCATTAGGTTGTAGGTGTACACAGCATGTCCTCGCTCTCCATGGAATGCTCGCCAGTCTGACTTCTTGGTGATTTTCCGGTATGCAAGGCCAACGCCGCTCAACGCTTCCCTCTTCTTCATGGTCTAGAATGAACCAAATAAGGCCAAGGCCTATCTTCAATTCTTGAAGCCCCATTACATACCACCACCACCACTATCTTCAATTCTTGAAGCCCCATTACACACCACCACCACCACTATCTTCAATTCTTGAAGCCCCATTACATACCACCACCACCACTATCTTCAATTCTTGAAGCCCCATTACACACCACCACCACCACTATCTTCAATTCTTGAAGCCCCATTACACACCACCACCACCACTATCTTCAATTCTTGAAGCCCCATTATACACCACCACCACCACTATCTTCAATTCTTGAAGCCCCATAACATACCACCACCACCACTACCACCACTATTTCTGTGTCTGCAGGTCTCACTAGGTGGCAGCTGTACACAGCATGTCATCGCTCTTCATGGAACACTCGCCAGTCTGACTTAGTTGTGAACTTCCGGTATTAGCACCACCACCACCACCACCACTTTTATTATTATTCTTTGTGAAGTTCCGGTATGCAGGTCTCACTAGGTGTCCACAGCATGTCATCGCTCTTCATGGAATGCTAATCAGTCCGAATTCTTTGTTCCCTTGAAGCTCTCTAACATACCACCACCACCACTATTTGGGGGTTTGCAGGTCTCACTAGGTGGAAGGTGTCCACAGCATGCCGTCGCTCCTGATGGAACACTCGCTAGTCTGACTTAGTTGCGGACTTCCGGTATTAGCACCACCACCATACCACCACCACCACCACCACTATTATTATTATTATTGAACATCCGGTATGCAGGTCTCATTAGGTGGCAGGTGTCCACAGCATGTCAGCGCTCTTCATGGAATGCTAATCAGTCCGAATTCTTTGTTCCCTTGAAGCTCTCTAACATACCACCACCACCACTGTTTGGGGGTTTGCAGGTCTCGCTAGGTGGCAGGTGTCCACAGCATGCCGTCGCTCTCCATGGACGCGGAGGCTTCAACCGATCCTCAGAGCAGCAGCTGCAAACGTATTTGGAACAGCTACACAGAAGCCCGGATGCTGACCATACGCATGGACTACCGGGTAAGTGCAACACGAACCCCGCCCTTGCTGACCTGGTGATATCCTTGCTGACCTGTCAATATGGCTATGCTGACCATACGCATAGACTACCGGGTAAGTGCAACACGAAACCCGCCCTTGCTGACCTGGTGATATTCCTGCTGACCTGTCAATATGGCTATGCTAACAATACGCATGGACTACTGGGTAAGTGCAACACAAAACCCGCCCTTGCTGACCTGTTCATGTCCTTGCTGACCTGTCAATATGGCTATGCTGACCATACGCATGGACTACCGGGTAAGTGCAACACGAACCCCGCCCTTGCTGACCTGGTGATATCCTTGCTGACCTGTCAATATGGCTATGCTGACCATACGCATGGACTATCAGGTAAGTGCAATAAGCGCCCCAACCTTGCTGACCTTGCTCACCTGGTCATATCCTTGCTGACCTGGCCTGTCACCCTGACCTTGCTGACCTGGCATCCCAACCTTGCAGACCTGGCTGACCTGGTTGTCAAAGGTGGGGATTCAATTGTAACCATGATGCATATGACGCAAGAGCTGATATTGACTGAAATTGACTGATATTTACTGATATTAAGATATAGCCTACCCACCCCCACCCACCCCCACACCCCTTTAGACTCCACCTCCACACACACCTCCACCTTGCTCTGCAGATGTGATGGAGGCCGTCGTTGACCCCCCCCATCCCCCCACCCCACCCCACCCCACCCCACCCACACCACCTACCCCCTAGACAGCGCACCCCCCCTGTCATCTCGACCTTGCTGACCTCTGCAGGTGTGATGGAGGCCGTCGTTGACCCCCCCACCCCCCCACCCCACCCCATCCCCCCACCCCACCCACACACACCCCTAGGCAGCGCACCCCCCCTGTCATCTCGGCCTTGCTGACCTCTGCAGGTGTGATGGAGGCCGTCGTTGTGACCTACGATTTGGCAAAAGCAGCGTCTACGCATAACGAACAGTACATGTATCGTCCAACGCCACTAGCGACTTGCTGACCTGGCTACCTGACCTTGCTGACCTGGCCTATGCAGGTGTGACTGAGGCCGTCGTTGTGACCTTCAATTTGGCGACTTGCTAACCTGTCACCCTAACCTTCCTGACCTGGCCTAGCACCCTGACCTTGCTGACCTGGCCTATGCAGGTGTGACTGAGGCCATCGTTGTGACCTTCAATTTGGCGACTTGCTAACCTGTCACCCTGACCTTCCTGACCTGGCCTAACACCCTGACCTTGCTGACCTGGCCTATGCAGGTGTGATGGAGGCAGTTGTTGTGACCTACAATTTGGCAAAAGCAGCGTCTACGCATAATGAGCAGTATATGTGGCTCCAGTCGCTAGTGGCGTTGGACGATACCTGCGGTGCACTTGTAGCACCAGTGCGCTTCTCGGTTGTTGCTGACAACGCCTGTGTGTGGCGCTCAAGCTGGATGGAGGTCTCACAGGAGTATGAGCGCTGCCTGGTGAAGGTGTGCTGCACGTGGTGGTGGTAGTGGTAGTGGTGGTGATGTTAATGGTACTTGTGGTCGTAGTGGTACTAGTGTTGGTAGTGGTGCTGGTGCTTGTGGTGGTGGTGGTGCTGGTGCTGGTGCTGGTAGTGGTGCTTGTGGCGTTGGACGATGCCTGCGGTGCTCTAGTGGCACCCGTGCGCTTCTCAGTGATTGCTGACAAAGCGTGTGTGTGGCGCTCAAGCTGGATGGAGGTCTCACAGGAGTATGAGCGCTGCCTGGTGAAGGTGTGCTGCACGTGGTGGTGGTAGTGGTAGTGGTGGTGATGTTAATGGTACTTGTGGTCGTAGTGGTACTAGTGTTGGTAGTGGTGCTGGTGCTGGAGCTGGTGCTGGTGCTGGTGGTGGTAGTGGTGCTTGTGGCGTTGGACAACACCTGCGGTGCTCTAGTGGCACCCGTGCGCTTCTCAGTGATTGCTGACAAAGCGTGTGTGTGGCGCTCAAGCTGGATGGAGGTCTTACAGGAGTTTGAGGGCTACCTGGTGAAGGTGTGCTGCACGTGGTGGTGGCTGTGCTGGTGCTTGTGGGGGTAGTGGTGATTGTTGTGTTGTTGTTGGTGGTGGTAGTGGTAATTGTGGCAGTAGTGGTGCATGTTGCATTGGTGGATGTGGTGGTGGTGTTAGTGGTAATTGTGGTGGTGGTGGTGGTGCTTGCTGTGTTGTTGGCAGAGGCCGCGGTGGTGGCAGTGGTAGTGGTTCTTCTTATGTTGGTGGCAGTGGTGGGGGTGGGGGTAGTGGTGCTTGTATACATGCGAACATACACTGGCAATGCATGTGTGCAAACACAGACAGTGCATGTATGCATATTTTAATTTTGGTTGGTTACCCCAGTGAAAGCAAACAGGCTGGTCCCCTCAACCTCACGCCTCATAATAAGGCGTACCATTTATTTACTTATTTACTTATGTATATTACATTTACATGTATTTATTTTAAATTGTATTGCATTTATTTATTTATTTATTTAAATTTAAACGTATGTATATTAAATCACTCATATTGGTTTGCGGTGCAGGTACAAGGTGTCTCCACGCTCAGCCTGGTGGTTGAGACTGAGTTCTCGGGGATGGCGAGATCGGTGTGGGCAGATCCACACCTCATCATAGGCCCGCTCCCACCCGGCGCAGTATTGGCTGCAAATGCCCAGATGTCAGCCAGGCATTCAGGGGTGAGAAGACTATACCACTGTTTTATTTCAATTGCCCCCCCCAACCCCCAACCCCCAACCACCCGGAGCAGTATTGGCTGCAAATGCCCAGATGTCAGCTAGGCATTCAGGGTTGAGAAGACTATACAACAGTTTTCTTGTTTGTGGGTGGGGGGGTAGTGGGGATGGGTTGGTGTGTGTGGTGGTGGTGGTGGTGGTGGTGGTGGTGGGGGGGGGGCAGTCGGAGGTTACTGCTGCTCACAAAATGACCAGAAATCAGCAAGGCATTCAGGGGTGAGAAGACTATACAACTGCTTCATTGTTTGTTTGTGTTGTTGGGGGTGTTGTTGGGGGTGGGGGTGGGGGTGGGGTGGGGTGGGGGTCCCGGGGGGTGGGGTGGGGTGGGGTGGGGGGGGGGGGCAGTGCTGAGGTTACTGCTGCCTCTCATAATGACCAGATACCAGCAAGGCGTTTAGGGGTGAGAAGACTATACAACTGTTTCCCTTTCAAAGTTTACTCTTAGTGGCATGTGCGTGTTGCAGGTGCTTGGTAAGGTGAACTTCGTTCAGCAAGCCAAGGGGGACATTAGCTATATGGTTGCTGCAGCCTCTCAACATGAGGCAGAGGGTTTCACATGCAGATGGACGTGCCATGTTTACCCTTAATGGCATGTGCGTGTTGCAGGTGCTTGGCAAGGTAAATTTTGTACAGCAAGCCAAGGGGGACATTAGCTATATGGTTGCTGCAGCCTCTCAGAATGAGGCAGAGGTACCAGCACCTGGCACCGCCAGCAGTTTTTCAAGATACAGGGTGACGCTGATCACCATGGATGTGAGGAACGGAGGCACTGGGGGCAAGGTCTTCTTTCGGATGCGAGGGTACAAGGGAGGGACACAGCCCCACCACTTGGTGGTATCGAAGTGGACTCACTTAAACCCGAAGACAAGCTTACAAAGGTATGTACACATGTATGTTGTTGCAGTATTCACTAATTTGCAAGAGGGTACAAGGGAGGGACACAGCCCCACCACTTGGTGGTGTCGAATTGGACTCACCTAAACCCGAAGACAAGCTTAAAAAGGTATGTACGCATGAATGTTGTTGCAGTATTCACTCATTTGCCAGGGCGTACAAGGGAGGGACACAGCCCCACCACTTGGTGGTATCGAAGTGGACTCACTTGAATCCTAAGACAAACTTACAAAGGCACGTACGCATGAATGTTGTTGCAATATTCACTCATTTGCAAGAGGGTACAAGTGCAGCACACAGCCCCACCACTAGGTGGTCTCGAAGTGGACTCCCTTGAACCCTAAGACAAGCTTACAAAGGCACGTACGCATGAATGTTGTTACAAATTCACTCATTTGCAAGGGGGTGCAAGAGAGGCACGCAGCCCCACCACTTGGTGCTATCGAAGTGGACTCCCTTGAACCCTAAGACAAGCTTACAAAGGCACGTACGCATGAATGTTGTTACAATTTCACTCACTTGCAAGGGGGTGCAAGAGAGGCACGCAGCCCCACCACTTGGTGCTATCGAAGTGGACTCAATTGAACCCTAAGACAAGCACGCAACACTGACAACAACAACAACAACAACAACAACAACAACACTAACAACACCAGCAACACCAACAACATCATCAACTCCAATATCATCACCAACACCAATATCATCACCAACAACCACACCCCTCACCACCACCCACACCAATCCAACCACACAATACCCACACCAACCCCAACACTACCAACACCACCACAAACATACAATAAAATAACCAACACCACAATCACCATCCCACACACCAACACCACCTCCACACCACCACTCCCAACCACACACACCCCAACAATCACCACACTACCCCAATACAAACAACCCCCAAACACCACACCCAATACCACCAACAACACCGGGGCACTACACTAACAACACCCACTATACCCACCCATACCACCCCCACCCACCAACCACAACACCCCCAACCACCCCCTTACCACCCCCAGCCCCCCCCTTCCCCACCATCAACCACCGATCTCCCCCCACCCCACACCCCCCCCCTACCAATACCCCCCCCACAAACCATACCAACACAACACATACCAACAACAAAACCAACACCAACAACACCAACACCGATACCAACAGCCATGACAGCAACACCACACAGGGGGAGCATCTGTGGCTTTGACGTTATGATGATGGATATGGATCTGGTGGTGGAGGTGCTGATGGAGTACGAGCCTCCACCTGGCATGTCCACTGACTGGGCGGTATCACAACACAAACAACACCAATACCACCAACAACACAAACAACACCAACAACACCAATACCAACAACAACACCAACAACACCAACAACACCACACAGGGGAAGCATCTGTGGCTTTGACGTTATGATGATGGATATGGATCAGGTGGTAGAGGTGCTGATGGAGTACGAGCCTCCACCTGGCATGTTCACTGACTGGGCAGTGTCACATGTGGAGGTGTGTCATGAGCTGAGTGGGAGCACCTATTTCTTCAACGGAGGTGAGTCACTAGGAGCCCTTGGACCTCGGCTGCCACCAAGGTACTACATGACGCGCGCTACTGCGCGGTAGCGCGCAAGGTTTTGATGCCCGACTGCGCATTTGACAGCGCGCAAGGTTTTGATGCCCGACTGCGCATTTGACAGCGCGCAAGGTTTTGATGCCCGACTGCGCATTTGACACAATTTTGTAAACCCCCTGTGGGCACAGCGTGCAGTATGTTTCGTGTACTTCGTTTCGTGTAGTTCATTTTCGTTTTAAGTTTAGTAAATAGGTGGCTTTAGTTTAGTTTGTAGCCAAAAGTGCAACGCAAAAGGAGGCAGTTGCGTCAAAAGTGCAACTCAAAATGACAAAACGTAGTACCCTGGCTGCCAAAATGAGAGCATACACTAGCTCTCTGGCCTCCACATCCACCAAGTGCACACGCAGGAGTAGTCAGGTGAGATGAAAGTTAGAATGGATAGATGAGTGAGTGAGTGAGTTTTTGAATAAGGAAAAAAGTGAATTAGTGAATAATCATTGATTGATTGATTGATTGATTGATTGGAGTACCATGGGCTGAGTAGGAGCGCATCCTTCTTGAACGGTGGTGAGTAGTCATTCAGGGTTTATGGGGGTTATGGTTATCATATCATAACCCCCCATATCATGAGGGGTTGATATGCCTATCTCATATCAACCCCTCTTCTCACATCCCCTTTCCTCCCCTCCCCTCCCCTCCCGCTCCCATCCTTGCCCCGGTCTATCCTATCCTGTCTAATCCAATCCAATCCTATCCAATCCTATCCTATCCTATCCTATCCTATCCTATCCTATCCTATCCTATCAAGTCCTATCAAGTCCTATCTTATCCTATCCTATCCGATCCAATCCTATCCTTTCCTATCCTATCCTACCCTATCCTACCCTATCCTATCCTATCCTATCAAGTCCTATCAAGTCCTATCAAGTCCTATCAAGTCCTATCCTATCCTATCCTATCCTATCCTATCCTATCCTATCAAGTCCTATCAAGTCCTATCCTATCAAGTCCTATCCTATGCTATCCTATCCTATCCTATCCTATCCTATCCCATGAAATCCTATCCTATCCTATCCTATCCAGTCCAATCCTATGCTATCCTATCCTGTCGAATCCTATCCTATCCTATCCTATCCTATCCTATCCTATCCTATCCTATCCTTTTCTATCCTATCCTATCCCATCCTATCCTATCCTATCCTATCATATCATATCCTATCCTATCAAGTCCTATCAAGTCCTATCCTATCCTATCCTATCCTATCCTATCCTATCCTGTCCTATCCTATCCTATCCTTTCCTATCCTATCCAATCCAATCCTATGCTATCCTATCCTGTCGAATCCTATCCTATCCTATCCTATCCTATCCTATCCTATCCTATCCTATCCTGTCCACTCCTATCTAATCCTATCCTATCCTATCCTATCCTATCCCATGAAATCCTATCCTATCCTCTCCTATCCTATCCTATCCTATCCTATCCTATCCTACCCTATCCTGTCTTACCTAACACTACCCCTGAACCAGTCCTTGAACCTATCCCTGCGCCTTACCCCACACAATTCTCACAATCCTCACAACCCTCGTGCCCTATCCCTCCAGGTGATTTCTTCACCAAGTTGCAGCAAGCTCAGAAGGTTGCGGGAGCTGAATTTGGGTCAAAGGGCGGAAAAGGCACCACTTTATCGCTCAAGGTCATTGACTCGCCCAATGTCTATAAGGTCACTATCTTTGCCACAAGCGCTGGTCCTGGGAAGGGCACTGGTTTGGATCAGATGTTGAGCCTCACAGCACGAGGTAGCTTGGATGGGGCGGCAACTGAACAGGTAAGCGCCACTAGTGCTAGTCCTGGGAAGGGCACCGGTTTTGATCACGAGCTCAGCCTCACAGCACGAGGTAGCTTGGATGGAGCTGCAACTGAGCAGGTAAGCGCCACAAGGGTTTAGGGTTTAGCTTGGATGGGGCTGCAACTGAACAGGTGCGCGCATCAAGGGTTTAGGGTTTAGCTTGGATGGGGCTGCAACTGAACAGGTGCGTGCCTCAAGGGTTTAAGGTTGAGCTTGGATGGGGCTGCAACTGAACAGGTGAGTGTCACAAGGGTTTAGGGTTTAGCTTGGATGGGACTGCAACAGAACAGGTTGCAACTCCCCATCATATTCTTTATTTATTATCTATATCAATACCTCTACCTACATCTATATATATATATATATTGGGGAGTTTAATTGTATTAGGCATAGGGCCGGTAATAAAATTGAGTAGAGTATGCTAGAAACCCTTGAGGTTTCGAGATTATTGATATCTAAACCTGTTAAGTAAAGAACAGCTCCATAAGATCTCATAAAGGGCCACAAGGGTTTGGGGTTTAGCTTGGATGGGGCTGCAACTGAACAAGTGAGTGCCACCAGTGCCCTGGGAGGGGTTCAGTTCATCAATGCTTTTTCTTGTTAGCCCTTCCTGTCACAGTTGGGCAAGTAACTTATCCTATTTGATATACCCCTGGACTGTAACATACATGAGACTGCAACTGAACAGGTGTGTGCCACAAGGGTGTAGGGTTGGATGGGGCTGCAACGGAGCAGGTGAGCGCCATAAGGGTTCAGGGTTTAGCTTGAATGGGGCTGCAACAGAGCAGGTGAGCGCCACAAGGGTTAAGGGTTACAATCAGCAAAGCCCATGCCCCCCTTTTGCGTTATAATGTTCAAGCTAAAGCGTTTAAGGCATTTCAGGTATATACAAGTTAATGTTCAAGTCAAGGCGTAAAATGTAAAAATTCTGCTCCCCCACCTTGTAGGGACTAAAGCTACTAGTGGACACAATCATCAAAGCCCATGCCCCCCTGTTACGTTAAAATCTCCAAGTTAAGGCATTCATGGCATTCAAAATATTTAAAGTGTTCAAGTTAATGTTCAAGTTAATGTTCAAGTTAAGGAGCTATAATGTTCAATTTCTGCTCCCACACCTTGCAGGGATGGAAGCTACCTGTCGGCACAATCAGTAAAGCCCATGCCCTCCTCCTCTGTTATATAATGTTCAAGTTAAGGTGTTCAAGGCGTTCAAGGCATTTAAGGTGTTCAAGTTAATGTTCATGTTAATGTTCAAGTTAGGGTGCTATAATGTTCAATTTCTGCTCCCCCACCTTGCAGGGATGGAAGGTACCCGTGGGTACAACCAGTAAAGCCCATGCCCACCTGTTGCGTCATATAATGTTCAAGTTAAGGCGTTCAATGCATTTAAGGCGTTCATGTTAATGTTCAAGTTAAGGCGCTATAATGTTCAATTTCTGCCCCCCCCACCTTGCAGGAATGGAAGGTACCCGCGGGTACAATCAGCAAAGCCCATGCCCCCTTCATCCTAGAGTCTTTGGAGAACCTAGGGGACCTCACTCAGCTTGTCCTCACAACCGTGCAGCGAGCGCTGCTGCTAACACGGCTGCAGTGTGTTGAGGTGGTGCGAGTTGCGGATGGAAAACACTTCCTCTTCATGGGGGCAGATTTGCAGGTCGGTGTATTTTCGTGCCCCCTACCCCACCCCACCCTCAGTGCTCCCTCCCCTCCCCACTCGCCCCACCCCTCCCCTCTTCATGGGAGCAGACTTGCACGTCGGTGTGGTTTTGTGCCCCTTCCCCCTCCCCTACCCCACCCCACCCCCAGTGCCCCCTCCCCTCCCCACTCGCCCCACCCCTCCCCTCTTCATGGGAGCAGACTTGCAGGCCGGTGTGGTTTTGTGCCCCCTCCCCTTCCCCCTCCCCTACCCCACCCCACCCCCAGTGCCCCCTCCCCTCCCCCACTGGCCCCACCCCTCCCCTCTTCATGGGAGCAGACTTGCAGGTCGGTGTGTTTTGTGCCCCCTCCCCTTCCCCCTCCCCTACCCCACCCCACCCCCAGTGCCCCCACCCCTTCCCACTCGCCCCACCCCTCCCCTCTTCATGGGAGCAGACTTGCAGGTCAGTTTGTAATTTTTAATTTCCAGGGTCACAACACTCTTTAATTTCCAGGTTCTCAACACACACACTCCCCCCCCCTTCAACACACACACACTCCCCACCCCACCCCACGCCCCTCCCTCCCCACCCCACCACACACCATCCCCACACCACACATACTCAGGTTGTGGCAACACAACACACACACACTCCCCCCCCCCCCTTGAACACACACACATACTCCCCACACCATCCCACGCCCCTCCCTCCTCACACCACCCCACACCATACCCGTACACCCCACACAATCAGGTTGTGACGACAGATGAGCAGTCCGCTACAATTGTTCCAGCTTCAGCTGACATATTCAAGATATCAACATTCACAGGTGTGTGTGTAGGTGTGAGCGTATGTGCATGCATGTGTGTGTGTTTGTGTGTGTGTGAGAGAGCGTATGTGCATGCATGCATTTGTGTGTGTGTGTGTGTGGGGGGGGGGGGGGGGGGGGGGGGGGGGGGGGGGGCTAACAGTTTTGAGTGTGCAATGAGTATGTTATGAGTGCGTCGTGTGTATGTTGAGAGTATTAACACATGTTCCTGAGCGTCCTCGGATGTTGCAGGAACCCTGGAGGATGCATCAACAGATGCATGAAATTCGAATTCAAATACAAAAGGTTCAAATTCGAATTCAAGATATTTAACCTCCACAGGGACCCTGGAGGATGCATCGACTGATGCGTCAAATTCAAATTCAAAAGGTTTAAATTCTCATTCAAGATATTCAACCTCCACAGGGACCCTGGAGGATGCATCGACAGGTGCCTCAAATTCAAATTCAAAAGGTTCAAATTCTCATTCAAGATATTCAACCTCCTCAGGGACCCTGGAGGATACATCAACATGTTGATATCAACCTCATTCAAATTCAAATTCAAAAGGTTCAAATTACCATCCAATATATTCAACCTCCACAGGGACCCTCAGGGATACCTTGACAGATGCCATTCCCTCATAGTAAAAGATATCCAGCCAAATTTAAAATTCAAAATTCAAGATATCCAACCAAATTCAAGCATTGAAAATCAAGATGTCCAGCCAAATTCAAATTAAAAAAGGTTCAATTACTAGGGGGCGGCAAATAGATCTATATTGCCCCAAAATATAGATCTATATAGATCTATATATAGCAAATAGATATCTTGTGTATATCTACAACATATGCAGTTACATCAGATAGACACGGAAAAATCCAGTCGAAGCGCCTGCAATATGATATGGTGCCCTATGCCATAATTGTTATACCAGATTTTGATTTTTGTAAGGTGCCCTATGCCGATTTTCAAAAATCCAGCTTCACCAATATAGATCTATATAAATCTATATAGATCTATCTCTATATAGATGGATGCCTCTCCCTACAAATTACCATTCAAGATATTTAACCTCCACAGGGACCCTCAGGGAGACCTTGACAGATGCCTATCCCTCATAGTAAAAGATATCCAACCAAATTACAATTCAAAAATTCACGATATCCAACCAAATTCAAACATTCAAAAATCAAGATAGCCAGCCAAATTCAAATTCAAAAAGGTTCAAATTCAAAATTCGAGATTTTTAACCTCCACAAGAACCCTCAAGGATGCATCGACAGATGCCTATCCCTCATAGTAAAAGATATCCAACCAAATTTAAAATTCAAAATTCAAGATGTGCAACCAAATTCAAAATTCAAGATATCCCACCAAATTCAAATGGCTCAAATTCAAAATTCGAGATATACAACCTCCACAGGAACCCTCAAGGATGCATCGACAGATGCCCGAGTCTACGTGGATTTATTTGGGGACTCAGGCCATCTCCAGGATCTATTCCTTCGTGATTCTGGTGACAACTTCAATGGAGGTCAGCAAGATACCTTTTTCTTCGCCAACCCTGGGATCGGAACTCTCACCAGCCTGGGCATCAGTCACGATGACTCCGGTGCATCGCCGAATTGGTACTTGGATCGTGTGGAGGTCACAGACACGTCCTTGGGTCGCACATATGTCTTCCAATGCAGAAACTGGTTGGGTATGGACAGCACACCAGATGCGGTGTTAAGCAGGGTGTTGTACCCTGCGCACATCCTCGAGGACTCTGACACTAAGCCTGGGGCTGCCAAGGCAGCAGGCACTAAGGGAGGTGCTGTAGTTGAGTCCCCTCCTGCCTCTTCCGCTATGTACCACGTCATCTTGCATGGCCAAGACGACAGGGCTCAGCCCTGGCACGCGGCTGAAAGTATGGAGCTGATGGGTATCGTGCAGGTAGGAGAATGGTTGCCACTTTTTTTTGTGCGTCGCGTTGCCATGCAGCGACGGAATTCCCTCGCTGCATGGCCTTTTCCGCCATGTATCACATCGTTTTGCATGGCCAGGACAACAGGGCTCAGCCCTGGCACGCGGCTGAAAGTATGGAGCTGGTGGGCATCGTGCAGGTTTGGGGAGGAAGGGGATGCAGGGAGTAAAGGTGTGTGTGTGTGTGGGGGGGGGGGGGGGGGGGGGGGGGGGACAGGGTGGGGGTGTACGGGTGGGGGGGGGGTACGGGCGGGGGGGTGC
>JACBWV010000825.1:6024556-6223297 GCA_013435795.1 Chlamydomonas sp. ICE-L | reverse complement strand
AAGCATGGATTGCGGCATTGAGCTTGCTTTGAACTTTGAATTCTCCTTCATGAACCTATAAGAAGCGGTTATAGTAGAATGGAAACCGCTTACCTAAGGGCCCGCTTACTGGGTGGGTTTATTGTTGGCCGAAAGAAATCCAGTGGATGAGGGGGGTGGGTTTCACTGAGTAAGAGAATGGGCAAGGCAAGAAAAGAGTACAGGCATGGGCATGGTGGTTTTCAGCAGACGACTAACGAAATTAAGTCAGATCCAGGCCTTAGGTGCACGGGCGGCTGGGATTAGCTGAGCGCGGGCAGGGCGATGCGATTTTTAGGAGGGTAGGGGATCGGAGCGTTGGACCACCAGAGCGATGCGCATTTTCGCAGGGAGGAGCCCTCTATGACACCAATCGCTATGGCAAAGGACTTAATAGAGACTTTGTTAAATCCACATGCATTCCGGACATTTCAAGATAGTTCCTCCACTACCAGCATGAGGCAGCGCACCTGATGCCACGGAGTGCTGGTTGAATGGCGTACCAGCGGAACACTGGCGTTTGGTCCCGACCGGTACAGGAAGTGTGCCCCGCCCCTGGTGTGTGCCCCGCAGGGTTCTGAAGCAGATGCAGAACTGGAGGATTCCTTAGCCATGCTGTTGAGATTCCTTATGCCAGGCCAAGTTCCTAGCGAGCTATCTGTTGTAGGTACTTCTTTGCTGTGGCCAATCGCCGTTTAACTTAATTAAGCAGTCAAACTGCTCGTATGGGTAGTGACAAATTATCTTGATAAAAATATACTGGCCCACAATACCTGGAAAAAAAACCTTATACATTACTCAATGCATCACATAAATTATTCTTTATGAGCGTATATGCGTGGTAAGTCAAAAATGGGAAATGATGTATGCGAGATTGAATCTATATCTACTATTCAGAAGTTATGCTTTTATTTGATGTTTGATTGATTACTGTGTATTACTACACGAAGACAGTGAAAGGTGTACCAAGTTTCAAGTTTGTGTAGGAATTCAATTAAACAATCTATTATTCCATACGGATGACTCCAAAACGGATACAATGCGGCGAATTTGTAGATCATCTAATAGATACGGCTGACTGTACGAATACATGTCGGGACACATCTGTATATCATTTCTAGATCGGTTGTTTGTGTTACGAATACAAGTGCTGGAGACTTTGGAAACAGTAGCTTCATACAGGTGACTTGTGTAAGATACAATGTGAGAGGATTCTGTAGATCATCTATACTACGGCTGCTTATGTACTAACCACCGGACAATGCTGGAGACATCTTGCAGACGCTTTTAGATACGGCTTGACGCTTTTGTTGTATAAAGAATCAATGCTGGAAACTTGTAAGAAACACTACATTCATACGGGCGGACTCTTGTAGCAAAATAGATGTGGAAACTCACTGAACATACAGAATGGGTGACTGGTGTAAACGAATACAATGTGGAGTAACTGGTTCGCGCCGGAAGTATGGCAATATGAAGTTATTGTGCAACATTTCTTTTACCACTATAACTGGGGTCACAGAAAACGAATGGCAAAACTACTGGCAAGGGCAGGGGTCTATGGCTTTGACTGTCTCAAGATAGATCTCGAATTCAGTTGGAAATCGTTTTTTGCTTACATGCTTTTGTTACATTCCTCGTTACATGTTCACAAAAGTAGTCTGCCCAAGTTTCTGTTAAAACCATTGCAATTCAAAACGGAGTATATACTTGCTAGGGTTAAAACAGACCGGTACATAGCTCAGCAGTCAAATGATGGGCTGTAGCCATATAACCAAGTTCAAGGTCTGTTACCTTTTTTCATTTTTCAATTCAAACCAGATTCAAGTGTTGACTCAAATAGTTCAATGCTATTCTGGGCATAAGCAACAAGAATATCATTGGCTCTACATATCATCTGCCACGCAGTGTGCAATCAAACAAAGTACTTGAACCCTGCAAATAAATAGAGTAGGCAAGTGCCTGGCAATCTGAGCACTACTAATTCAGCTTACCTGCTTTACATTTAGCTGACACTAGACTACAGCTGCCTAGCGGCTATGCATATAATATAATTAAGGTTGGCGCCCGCGAAGTACAGTTAGTAAGTGTGGAGCCGCTCTAATATTGCCTGCCCAACCTTGCAATGTAAACACAGCAATTGAAACCCTGCAGATCGCCTACTAGGCAGGTGCCCCGCAATCTGAGCACATCAATAATTCAGCTGGGCAGCTTTACTTATAGCAGACCTATAAACTAGCAGCTGCCTAGGAGGTATAACAAATCTAATTAGGTTGGCGCCTGCATTGTACAGACAGCAAGTGCTGGGGCACTCTACATATAGTCCGCCACGCATTCAAAGCCCCTCCGCCCCCCCCCCCCCCCCCCCCCCCCCTCCACACACACACACCAAACACACCACCACCACCCGCCACCACCTACCCACCCTAATGGCACCCCCCCCCCCCCCACCCCACCACCCTTGATGACTGCCATACCCCTGATGGCAGCCCCACCCCATCTCAACCCCTGATGCGACGCCCACCCCTCATGGCTATTCCACCCCCACATGACAGTGTATGTGAATGTCTGACAGTGAACGTTGTATGTCCGTCAGTGTATGAGCATACCAAACGTGTATGTGACTGTCCAGCAATGTATGTGTATGACCAACAGTGTATGCGTATGCCCTGCTCTGTACACTGTCAATGCCCTTGCCTCTGTCTATTGCTTCTGCTTCTGTCTGAGGGAGGGATGGAGGGAGAGCGAGAGGGAGGGAGGGGGGGAAGGGAGGGAGGAAGGGAGGGAGAAGGGAGGGGAGGAGGGAGGAGGGAAGAGGGGAGAGGGAGCGGGAGAGGGAGGGGAGCAATCTGAGAACACAAATTAATTCAGCTGGACAGCTTTAATTATAGCAGGTCTATAGACTAGCAGCTGCCTAGGAGGTATACATATTATCTAATTAGGTTGGCGCCGCATTGTACAGACAGCAAAGTGCGGGGCCACCCTACATATGGTCTGCCGCATTTCCAAGCCCCCCCCCCCCCCCCCCCCTCCCCCCCCCCCCACCCACATACCCACCACCACCCCTAATGGCATCCCTCCCCCACCTTGATGGCTGCCATAACCCTGATGGCAGCCCAACCCCATCTCCGCCCCTGATGCGACCCCCACCCCTATGCTATCCCACCCCCACCCCAAACATTGTATGTAAATGTCTGACAGTGTACAGATGTCGGCAGTGTATGTGTACCAAAGTGTATGTGTGTGTCCAACAGTGTATGTGAATGCCAGCATGTGTGTGTATGTCCAACAGTGTATGTGTATGTCCAACAGTGTATGCGTATGCCTTGTCTTCTGTCACTGTCAAGCCCTGACCTCTGTCTAATGCTTCTGCTTCTGTCTGAGGAGGGTATCCTCCTGGAGGGAGAGAGAGAGAGGAGGGAGGGAGGGGGCGGGAGGGAGGGAGAGGGAGAGAGGAGAGAGAAGAGAGGAGAGAGGAGGGGAGGGAGGAGGGGAGGGAGGGAGGAGGAGGAGGGAGGAGGGGGCGGGAGGAGGGAGAGGGAGGAGGGAGGAGGAGGAAGGAGGGAGGTTGAATGTGGGACGGAGGGAGGTTAGGGGAGGAGGGAGGAGGGAGGAGGGAGGAGGGAGGAGGGAGGAGGGAGGAGGAGGAGAGCGGGAGGAGGCGGAGGGGAGGGGGGGGAGGGGGAGGAGGGGGAGGGGAGGGGAGGGGAGGGTGGGGGTAGGGGTAGCGGGTAGGGGGAGGGGAGGAAGGGTAGGGGTGGGGTAGGGGGGGAGGGTAGGGGGGGGGGGGGGGGCGGTGGGGGGGGGGGGGGCGGACGGTGGCGGGGGAGGAGGTAGGCGTAGGGGTTAGGGGGGGGGGGTAAGGGGGTGGGGGTGGGTAGGGGCGGGGGGGGTAGGGGGCAGGAGGGGAGGAGGGATGGGGGGGGGGGGGGCCGGGGGGGTGGGGGGTGGTTGGGGGTAGGGGGTAGGGAGGGGGTTTGGGGGGGAGGAGGGGGAGGAGGGAGAGGAGGGGAGGAAGGGGGGGGGGGGGAGGGGGAGGGGAGGGGGAGGGGGAGGGGGAGGGGGAGGGGGAGGGGGAGGGGGAGGGGGGAGGGTGAGGGGGAGGGGAGGGGGAGGGGGAGGGGGAGGGGAGGGGGAGGGAGGGGGGAGGGGGGAGGGGGAGGGGGAGGGGGAGGGGGAGGGGGGAGGGGGGAGGGAGCGGGGAGGAGGGAGGGGAGGGGGAGGGGGAGGGGGGGGAGGGGAGGGGGGGGGCCGGAGGGAGGGAGGGAGGCGGGAGGGGGGAGGGGGGAGGGAAGGAAGAATGAGGAGGGGGAGGGAGGAAGAAGAAGGAGGGAGGCGCGGGGAGGGCGGAGGGGGAGGAGGGAGGGGGGGGGCGGAGGGGCGGAGGGAGGGGGAGGGAGGAAGGAGGAGGGAGGGGGAGGGGTGAGGGGGGTGAGGGGAGGGTGAGTGGGGAAGGGGGGAGGGGTGAGGGGGGTTGAGGGGGAGAAGGGAGGAGAGAGTAGGAGGAGAGAGGAGGGAGGAAGGATGAGGGAGGAAAGAGGAGGGCGGACGGCGGGAGAGGTGAGAGGGAGAGGGAGAGGGAGAGGGAGGGAGAGGAGAGGGAGAGGGCAGGGCAATCTGAGAACATAAATAATTCAGCTGGACAGCTTTACTTCTGGCAGACCTATAGACTAGCACCTGACTAGGAGGTATACATATTATCTAATTAGGTTGGCTCCTGCATTGTACAGACAGCAAGTGCTAGGGCCACTTTACGTATAGTCTGCCTCGCGTCCACAAGCCCCCCCCCCCCCCCCCCCCCCCCCCCCCCCCCCCCCCCCCCCCCCACACACACACACACACCAAACACACCACCACCCACCCGCCACCACCCACCCATCCCTAATGGGCATCCCCCCCCCCCCCCCCCCCCACCCTTGATGGCTGCCATACTCAAGTTGGCAGCCCCAACCCCATCTCCACCCCTGATGCGACCCCCACCCCTCATGGCTATCCCATTCCCACCCCGAACAGTGCATGTGAATGTCTGACAGTGTATGTGTTTGTCCGGCAGTGTATGTGCATACCCAACAGTGTATGTGTGTGTCCAACAGTGTATGTAAATGTCCAGCAATGTATATTTATGTCAAATGGTGAATGTGTATGCCCAACAATGTATGCGTATGCCCTTGTCTCTGTCACTGTCAATGCCCTTGCCTCTGTCTATTGCTTCTGCTTCTGTCTGAGGGAGGGATGGAGGGAGAGAGAGAGAGGGAGGGAGGGAGGGAGGGAGAGGGAGAGGGAGAGGGAGAGGGAGAGGAAGAGGGATAGGGAGAGGAGAGGGAGAGGAGAGGGAGAGGGAGAGGGAGAGGGAGAGGGAGAGGGAGAGGGAGAGGGAGAGGGAGAGGGAGAGGGAGAGGGAGAGGGAGAGGGAGAGGGAGAGGGAGAGGGAGAGGGAGGGAGGAGGGAGGGGGAGGGGAGGGGGGAGGGGGAGGGGGGAGGCGGGGTAGGAGGGGTAGGAGGGGTAGGAGGGGGAGGAGAGGGAGGGGGAGGGGGGGGGGAGGGGGGGGGAGGGGGAGGAGGGAGGAAGGAGGAGGGAGGAAGGAAGGGGGGGGAGGGGAGAGGGGGGGGAGGGGGAAGGAGGAGGGAGGGAGGAAGGAAGGAGGAGGAAGGAGGGAGGGGAGGGGAGGAGGGAGGGGGGAAGGGGAGGGGGAGGGGAAGAGGGGAGGGAGGAAGGACACGGGAGGATGGAGGTGGGGAAGGGGTGAGGGGGGGCGGGGGAGGGGGAGGGGAAGGTGGGAGGGTGATGGGTGAGGGTGAGGGTGAGGGGTGAGGGGTGAGGGGTGAGGGAGGAGGGGGAGGGGGGGGAGGAGGAGGAGGGAGAGGGAGAGGGAGAGGGAGAGGGAGAGGGAGAGGGAGAGGGAGAGGGAGAGGGAGAGGGAGAGGGAGAGGGAGAGGGAGAGGGAGGAAGAGAGGGAGAGAGGGAGAGAGGGAGAGAGGGAGTGGGGCGAGGCGAGGGAGGCGAGGGAGCAAAGCAGGTGCAGCAACTTTACGGGCACTTAACAAAAAGCATCTACACGCTGGCGACGAGGCTTAACAAACAGGAGGGCAATTTCATAGAGAATAGAGCAGCCATCACATATAGCCATCAAATATATCCGATCATTGTACTTGCATTTCTGATTTTTTTCCGCGGCCTTGAGGATGTAACCCGCTAACTGCTAACAGTCGTTTGAGCTTTATTGGTTTCATGTTCTGAAATATACTTAGCAATGTAGAGGACCCTATGAAATCTGCGTATGAGACGTGCAACGATATGTTCTGAAAAACCCTGCCGTGTACAGAAGTAGACACTAGAATTCAGGCGCGTCCCGAGCGAAATTATCAGAATTCTGAATTCAATTGATTTTAATTGATTTTAATTTCATTGTATTTAACGTTGTGTTATTTTAATTTGATTCTATTCCATTCAATTAAATGTGATCAAAGTTAATTAACGTTAATTCTAGTGTGTATACATGTACACACTAGGACTGCACCACTCTCATAAGGCCGGAGTACGTTACGTAATGTAAGCACATGGGTGTGGACAACAGGATTCTTGGAAGTAATGATAACGCTTAGTAGGGTGTGGTATTAAGGGATCCCCGTCTTACATGGTAGGGAACGAGCTGCTACTTTACCTGGTCAAAGCTACCATGGCGGTTGACAGCGACCGCAAACACTGAAGTGCTCCTGTAGGGATTCAAACCCTGCACCTTCTGATTTCAACGAGCCCTACCATTGAGCCAATCATCGAAACGGAATAGGGTTGTTCAAGGGTACATCAACGTTCAGGGTTTCATGAGTTAGATCTTTCATTTCAATGTATTGGGTCCGTGCTTCCTGTTATCCTACACAGCCATACTGCTCCCCCCACAAATATTAAAATTATGGGATTATTGATTATCATTGCGGATGAAGGCTTGCGAAATAGCAGGGCTAATGATTCGCGCCACTGATAGAAATCTGACTTTCAGTTTTGGGCGCCGGGCGCCCTTAGTAGGGCTGTTGGCTGCCAAATATTCGTTTCCGTACCGTTGTTCCTTCATTCCGCAGGGGGGTTCAACGTGCTAGTTCAACACTTGGGTTCATCAAGCTCAGAGGGGATTTCACGCTACATACTTAGAACGTACGTTATTACTTGCACTGATCAGGAGGCTAGCAGGGGGGGGGGGGGGGGGGGGGTGTGTGTGTGTGTTGGTGTGTAAGTCGATGTGTGTGTGTGTCTGCATGTGTTTGTAAGTGTTCCTTCTGCAAGTGCATTCTGGTACCCAATACACAGAAACACAAACTGCATGCACATACACACACAAACATAAATACACTAACACAAATACACATACCACATACACACAAAAACATAAATACACAAACCGCAAACACGCACAAAATAAATACACAAACACAGACACCAACGGAATAAATAGAAAAACACTAACACACAAACCGCACACACACACACGCACACAAACACCATACACATGCAAGCACAAACAAACATAACACACACAAGCACAGACAAACAAGCACACACACACAAAATCACACACATCGACCACCACCATCACCACCCCATCTTAATCCATCTTACTCCCACGCCCCCCCCACACACACAGATGGGCCGCCACTACCACCCCCCACCTTGAACCCCGACCTCCCCCCCCACACACTGACGTACCGGTGATCAGAACATACTTGCTGCTGGATGCAAACACTCCAACTGAACGAGTGCGGCCCGTTCTTTGGGATTGCACGCGCGCATCGGTAGATCCTCGGAGTATCATGGATTTCATGGTACAGTGTCCGTTGGTCGGTCGACAGGTACGCCTGTGCGTGCGTAGTTGCTACGTATCACTGTTTGGAGCGGACAGGCGGAAATGTAGCGAGAACGGAGCGAAAACGTTTACTACTTAGGAGGAGGAGGAAGATGGAGTACCCTCGGGTAACCTATGCTGTAAAACGGGAGAAATCGCCGCAGGACTGAAGTCTTCTCGCCCCCCCCCCCCTCCCCCCCCAACTTAACTACAGAGAGGGGGAGGGGGGGTGGGGGTGGGGTGGGGTGGGGTGGGGTGGGGTGGGGTGGGGTGGGGTGGGGTGGGTGGGTGGGTGGGTGGGTGGGGGGGGGGCATAGTGCAGGTGCGAATGAATTCGCCGTCGTAATTGCGACTTCTTGGAGGGCTGCAGAATAAAACTAAGACAGAGATTAATAATGCTGACAAGAGTTCGAGTAGTCGTAAAAGATAATCGCAACTGTTGCGGGCATGAGGCGCTAAGGGGCAGCCGTCAGGGAGGGAGGTGTAAACATCACAGCTGCAATTTCGGGTGGCGTGGCTTAGTGAAAATGTCCTTGAAGATTTACTACGGAACTGACACGTCATCGAATCACGTGATGTACCTGGTGACACACGCACAAAGCAATGAAGTAGCAGTTCGTTGTCGCAACGGGAGGGGCAGTCGCAAAACAGGCGACAGGCCTTCACACAAACCTTGTTTTCGAGGAATGCTATTTCTAATTTACGCAGTTCGAGCACATTCAGCTCTGTCTATGCTTCCTACCGATCTTGGAATGAGGGGCTACACTCGGCAGGAACGCGAGAATCGCCACCAAGAGAGCCATTACGCAGCAATTTCCTTCACATACGAGAGCGTAATACATCTCGCGAGTTAATGAACGATCAAGGTAACAGTGGTCGAGCTTCTGTATCCGCGAATATATGGGCGGAACGGGATGGTATGGGTCCGTCGCAAAGATACACTCTTTTCGAACCATGGCTCAAGCCTGACGACACCTGATCGGTACGATAAAATACAAATACGCAAATAATCAATCCATTCGCTATATCCGCGCAAAACGGGCCTTTCCCCTTAGCCTATGGCCCGGCGGCAGGCAACCCGGGTCCTGGAGCCACAGGACCACACGTGCGCTATGCCAACTCAGTGTCCGACTCGACGGACAATAACAAGACAAACCCATACCTAAGCTGCACAGAGAATCAATTGCCTCCTGTATGTGCATCCGTGCAACACTTAGCATATAGGAGTCCCTATCACCTGGGGGGTGACACTTACTATTGTCTGCCATGGTGACAGTCCCCAGCTGCGGCGTACGGGAGGGTCCCCTTAACACCACGCCCCTCCAGGCGTTATCTCTCTTTCTTTTTTTCAAATATCAGCGAGATCTGATTCTTGCAGGTGGCCTGCCTCAAGGGCGCCTTTCATAGCACCATGCACGGCTTGTGAGAAACGACAGCTACCTCTAAACACAGCCCCGGGGTCATCCAAGTATTTCAGAATGGCCTGCCTTTCCTCTGTGGGCTTAAGTCTCAGCTCGTTGAAGAACCCATGTACCGTGTATGTGTACCGCCAGTCCCAAGGTTCAGAGTTTTGTACAAGTCGTGGTGGCCTGTTTGTTGCCAGTCGAAGGGAAAGAGAGCATGATGAGGCAGTACAATCACCTCGTTCTGGTGCTCCTTCACTACGTCACCTAGCACCTTTATATTGGTTAACCATTCGCCAGGGTTGAACTTGGCAAACATTCCCTGCTGGGCGGATTTTAGAACTGTGCTGTTGGGTTCTGCTATAATCACGGCATTGCAGATGCCGGCCGGATATCTGCCGAAGTTTGTCGCTTGATTCCCTAAGACCACGCCAAAGAGAAGATGCCGAAGGGGGAAGATGTCTCGGATGGGGAAGGCATCGAAGTCTAGGTAGACACCTCCATGTGTAAGTAGTGCCTAGGGTGTGTGAAATTAGAGAGGGGAGGGGGGGGGGGGGGGGGGGGGTCATTTAGGATGGAGCAGATGCAAGAGGGGGGTGATGTCTCCGATGGGGAAGGCATGGAAGAATAGGTGGACACCTTCATGTGTGAGAAGTGCATGGGTTGTGCGAACGGTGGTGGCATGGGGGGAGGGGGGGGGGGGGGGGGGGGGGGGGGGGGGGGGGGGTCATCCAGGGGAGAGCAGAAGCTGGAGGTTTCAATCGATAGAGTTGTTACACAGTGAAGACTGAAGAGCAGATAGCTTATCATCGCAACTCGTGCGGCTATATAGAAAAGGAAGTCTTCAGGAAGGTTCCTAAGACACGTGCGGGCCATAGCTAGCCTATGGCCCGGCGGCAGGCAACCCGGGTCCTGGAGCCACAGGACCACGCGTGCGCTATGCCAACTCAGTGTCCGACTCGTCGGACAATAACATCCCCCCCAATTCAAGGTATTCTTGGGTACAAGAATCCCTGGAATTAGCTGAGGGGCATAAAGAAAATACAGGAGTATAAAGGCTGTCAGGGCTATTTAGATATGCTAACGGCTGGCAAGAGGAACTGTAAATAATAAATTATTTGGGACAGTCCAAAGGGGTGCGGCACATTGAGGGCAGGGATCTTTAGGTCAATGTCTGCTAGGGGCCAGGAAGGCTGCAGGGGAAGGCATGAGGGGAACTAGGAGTATAAAAGACTGACTGGCTGTAAGCAACTTCTTTTAGGTAGACGTCCCCCGCTGGCTCATGTAATCAATCCAGGTGGAGAGATATGATGAGATACTTCCAAAGTCATCTATAAGGTAGCTTTAACTCAGAGTAGACTACTAATACTATGGGAGGCTATGGACTATACTTAAGAGTCAGGGCAGCATAGGAGACAGGCTAAGGCACAAGAGAAGCTGCCAGGTAGCTGCCAGTGGGGCTGCCTATGGGAGGCTATGGACTATACTTAAGAGTCAGGGCAGCATAGGAGACAGGCTGAGGCACAGGAGAAGCTGTCAGGTAGCTGCCAGTGGGGTTTCCAGGAACTATACTTAAGAGTCAGGGCAGCATAGGAGACAGGCTGAGGCACAGGAGAAGCTGTCAGGTAGCTGTCAGTGGGGTTTCCAGGATGTCTGTCAGATAGGATACTGATTCCCCCCATAATTTGGGATTACCCTAAATTAGAGAATTGCAGACATGCTGTAGAAGCTAAGAGAGAGATACTAAAGAACAAGTAGACAACAGTACATGGGGAAGTACAGTGCATCACATTAATCCTAGAGTGTTCATGGCAAAAACAAGAATGTCAACTATTATAAAGTTAGGTACTAGATGCTGGGTATCCATCAAGGTCCAGTTGGGTGTGGAGTTTCTCCAGGAGGGTGGAGAAAGATTTCCTAGACATTTTTGGGGTGTCCAGCATGTTGATGAATGTGAAATCCATAGGGCTCCAGTGCATGCTGAGGTTGTTGACACACATTACTCTGCCCCCAGGATTCACACAGCTGATGGGGTGCATGAGCATCTTGGGCCAGGAAATCAGTACCCTTGCATGTGCTTGGACCATGGCTGCTTGTAGGCAAATGGCCCACTGAATGGTGGGCCTGTCAGCTGTGGAGATAGTGGGGTATATGTGGACCATGTTCTGAAATCTGTTGACATGCTTGAGGAGGGGTCCACAGACTGAGAAGGGGCTGTTGTGCATCTGTCTTCTGGGGAACTTGAACATTTCAGCAGCTTAAAGGGCAGGGTTCCAAACTTGGTTCTGGAGAGGCCAGAGTTGTTCAGGAAATGGACTGGTAGGTGTTCATGTTGACATGAGTTAGGGGCTGATCAGGGGAAGGGGAAGCAGCTGAGGGAATCCACTGGTCAAATCTAAGGGCTTGGGAGAGCTCATGCTGGGTGCATGACCCTTGTCCATCAACTAACAGGAAAAGGATTCTCATATGAGGTTCTGGCTTGGTCTAGCAGGAGGTCCATCTCTCTTCTGGATTGTGCTTCTGTCAGGTTACAGAGCTCATCATTATGTGACATGCAGATGTATTCAGCAAGCGAGGGTATCGCTCACAAGTGCTGGGGATCTGCATGTGCATGAGGGTCAATGTGACCATTGCATGGTGGTCTGCATAAAATAGCGGTACTGCGATTTATGCAGATCAGTGTGCAGATCAGATCATAATGCAGATCAGCGGCAGATCAGATCATAATGCTGATATCAGTGAAGCAAGAGGTTATCAGATCAGTTCATACCCCCCGTTCAGAGTTCAGCTGTTGACATCCCCTCACAAGGTTATCATTTATCCTATGTCCACAAGCGAGGGTATCGCTCACAAGCTTAGCATTTATCCTATGCCCACCAGGGTGTGTGGCGCCTTGGTTGTCCTATTATGGGAGTGGGGCCAGGGCAGGGAGAAAGTACTATGGAAGGCAGAGGTGATGAAGGGGTGGTTGATGATGACGAGTTCAACCAGAGAATCAGTGGGAGTGGGAGGCGTTGTGACATGCTCAGTGGATGTGGATGTGGATGTGTGTGTGTTGTCGCTGTCACGTGTGCTAGATGTACTTGCATAGGTAGTGGCGTGGACAGTGAGTATGGGTGTGTCTCCAACACGTGTGCTGGATGTGCTTGCATATGCACTAAGGTTCCCCCCATGCAAGTGAGGATCAGCAGAAGCTGCAGATGAGTGTGCAGGTGTGTGTGCAGGTGCATGTGTAATGCCAGGTGTACAGGGTTGGAGTGGTGGTGAGTTGTGGAAACCAGCTGCAATGCAGAACTCCGTCCATGTGGATGGTAGATCTTGGACTAGTGACCAGTCTAGGGGTATTCCTGGGAAACCTGGTGGTGGTTGTAAGCAGATAAGTTGGAGAGGTTGGTTTGATTCACTACCTGGGTCTGCATCTGCATCTGCTGGGACTATCCAATCTGGTCTATCAATCAGGTTCCCCCCATGCAAGTGAGGATCATGGAGGGGACTGCACCCATCAGGAGCTGCTGTGTGTGGGGGGGCAGAGTGGACAGATGTGTCCTCGACAGGGACACAGAGTGCTGCAGCATGTGATGTGTGTAGTGCTCGAACATGGTTGTCGACAGATAAGGATGGCATTGCATCAGCAGGTGAGGGTGCATGGTACATGGTTGCCTCATGCACGCGAATAGCAAGATCAGTAGGTATGCCCCAGTGGGTCCAGAGTGTGGAGGTGGGGAAGAATTCTCTTACCCATTTATCATGGAGTTGCTGCATTCTAGTCTCATATTCCATGTCATAGATCTGACGTTCCAAGTTTTGGATTGTATGGTTTTGTTCTTGGATCTCATGGTTTTGGGCTTGGATTGTATAGTTCAACTCTGAGATAATGGGGTTTAGGGCAGGGTTTACTTTACGGGCAGGGACAGTCCTAGGGGCAGGAACAGTCCTAGGGGCCTTCCTAAGGGTAGGGACAGTCCTAGAGGCAGGGACAGTCCTAGAGGCAGGGACAGTCCTGGAGGCAGGGACAGTCCTAGGGGCAGGAACAGTCCTAGGGGCAGGAACAGTCCTAGGGGCCTTCCTAAGGGTAGGGACAGTCCTAGAGGCAGAGACAGTCCTAGAGGCAGGGACAGTCCTAGACGTGGCACATATGCTAGCAGGCTGGGGTGTAGGGGCTGTAGCATCACTATCATCATGGCTATTTGTAACACAATCTGTGGCTGGGGACTTAGTGCCATAAAAGGCTTTCAGGTACATCATAGTCCAGTTGGGACCAGAGATATTCTTGCTTTTCAGCTCATGTCTAATGCCAGGGGACAGATACTCATTAATGATTTTCATGGAGCTGGCGATCTCATGACATAGTAGACCAAAGCGATTACCTAGCCAGGGACTGTCAGGAGGCAGAAGCTTGTCGTCAATGAAGATGTCCCAAAAGTCGAAGCCCTCTCCATCAAAGATCATGATGCGCAAGGATTAGACGACGGCTGAAGCGAAGTCCAGCTAGAATAGCGTCCGCAATGATCACAGGATTCCCCCCATTCTGGCTATCACAGCCGGAATGTGATGATTGTAGCAGGTTACGAAGGATAGGGGGGGGGGGGGGGGGGGGGGGGCTGGAGAAGGAGCAGAGGGAGACGTAGAGCTCGCTTCGAGCAGGGTAGCAAAGGTGGCGAAGGGGAGCTCAGAGCAGGGATGAGGAAGGGAGAAATGGAGATCTCTACACGAAGTAGAGAATGGGAATGACGGTCTTGGACAGGAGGAAATGGAGAGCTCCGAGCAGTGTAGACAAAGATGTCGGAGTTGAGCTCAGAGCGGGAATGTGTGTGTGTGTGTGGGGGGGGTGTGTGTGTGTGGGGGGGGGGGGGGGGGGGGGGGGGGGGCTTGCGAAGGTTGTCAGTTCTTCAGTCTTGGTCGTGTGTTCGGAGGCAAGGGGAGGTGGCGTTGGTAGTAGCAGGAAAGGGAGGGGAGGGGAGGGGAGGGGGGGGGGGGGGGGGGGGGGGGGGGGGGTTCTTCGATGGTGTGCAGGGTTGATACTCCGTGGCACAAGCAATCTTTAAGGGATTGCGCAACGCTGTGTGTGATCTGATGAGTGTGCAACTCACGTCGAAGATCTACTCAGTCTCCTGGACTGCGTCTACGTTTCGTCTGTGACGGATGGTAGAGACAACGGGAGAGTTGTGTGGGCAGTAGGCGAGGCAGCGCAGGTTAGATTTCTCACGTGAATACGTAGACAATCCAGGGCCAAAAGCAGTACTTAAGCCGTCGAGATAGTCTGAGGGAAAACTGTCACCTTGTGCAGGGCTGAAGATCCACTTGGCACGGGCGCAGGGGCGCTGTCTGCGGGTAGCGGTCGGGCCGATAACCTTTCAATCGATAGAGTTGTTACACAGTGAAGACTGAAGAGCAGATAGCTTATCATCGCAACTCGTGCGGCTATATAGAAAAGGAAGTCTTCAGGAAGGTTCCTAAGACACGTGCGGGCCATAGCTAGCCTATGGCCCGGCGGCAGGCAACCCGGGTCCTGGAGCCACAGGACCACGCGTGCGCTATGCCAACTCAGTGTCCGACTCGTCGGACATTAACAGGAGGGGGGTAGGTGACCCAGGTGTTCAGCTATATTTGAATCGAGGCCGCTATATGTTAAGCACATGGGTCATACTGTTTAGTGAGATGAGGATAAGTTGATCAAAGTTGGGTGCAATTTGTTAACTACTGGCCCAATCCAAATGGGCAAGGCAAGTATCCAACTACTAGACTATTAAGGGCGCCTTGTGGCGCGTCCCGAATGAAATGAAGTGTATTCTGAATTTAATTTATTTTAATTCATATGTATTGAATGTTGTGTTGTTTCAATTTGATTTTATTCCATTAAATTTTTCCTTAATCAAAGTGATTCGATTGCATTTATTTGATTTTTATTTTATCAATTTGATTCGGATTTTATTTAATTGAATTTCATTGAATCGATGGATGTTATAGCGGCATTGTTGACTATGAAGTGACGAAAAAGGGATTTTTGAAGGGTTGTTGATTTTGAAGCAGTATTTAACGTGCCTGTAATGTAATGCAATGCATACATGTAGATTTGCTTTACTGTTAAGAATTTGATGCAAGAAAAATGAGTGCAAGTATGAAACTACCCGTAGGCGCAGTGAAAAAGGCGCAACCAGCTTCGATAGGCGCGACCAGCTCAGTGTATCTCGAAATCAGTGCATGCAAGGAACGATCAAGGCGATCCGGACCAGTCGAACTGAGTTTGTTTGAATCGACAGTGTTGGACAAACTTGGCAAACGCTAGTCAGCTAACGACCCACCCTGCTGGCTCAGTGCTGGTATAATTCAGTTTGGCAAACGGTCGTTTGCCAACCCATTTGCCAATACTTCTTGCGCCTACTGGTATCCAACTACTAGACTATGCAAGTATCCAACTAACAGACTATTCAAAAGCTGATTACATGCAGGTGACCGAAGTGTTCAGCTATATATAAAAAGGGGCCGCTGTTAGGCACATGGGTTTTACAGTTTAGTGAGATCTAGATCGAATAACAATGGACTGGTACGGGTTTTTCAGCCAACTCTGGGCTCCGAGTCCCCGATACTGAAGCTTTATAATAACATAGCTTGCAACCTTCCAATGTGCTTTAGGTCTCATATTTATTGGAATGGAACACCCAAATCTGAAATTATGTATAAATGTTTCCACAATGCCCCCCTATGTCTGCCACAGGGGTAATCTCAACACACAATTTTTGAAGAAGACAGATAAAGTGTAATTCCCCAAAATGCCCCCCAAAGTGCACTACAATGTGAAAGAGGTAAAAAAAGTGCATTTTGGTTACCAATCCCAGGAAGGCCTTTTTCCTACCCTAGTAAAATGGGTACCGGTAGTTAAATTCAAAAATGGCACACTCGCGCACCTCTACCCGTACGAAGTCAGACTGGTGTGCCAGATGCCTGATATTTATACCGTCGGCTGTTTGACGGGGTGGGACAACCCTCACAAACTCGAGGCCTGGTATGTCCCCCATAGCCTTGGACCACTTCGATTCTTCCGCCATTGCATTGGTGTGCACCATGATACGATGGGGTCGTAGGTGATGGTAGGCTGAGTACACTGCCAACCAAGACATAAACGAGTACTGACAGGGTTGGGTGTCATCTGGCAAGAGAGAGACGAAGTGCACAATGTTCGGCACTCTAGCAGGGGTAGGGCCAAATGGGCCTGCTGCTACTGGATCTGGTGCTTCGAAGAGGGAACGAGTTTTTGGGACCACACTGCTCGATGTGCCCAACTCAATTAGCAGCAAAACTTCTAAAACGAAGAGAATGCCTACAGCTGCTTGAAGGCGCATGGTGGGATGGTACGGCCAGCTTCAAAGTTGAGTTTGCCTTGCTGTAAAAATTGTTTACGAATAAAAGGATTTCGACCAAAACGCAAGGGGATTCAAGGGGATCGCATGCAAGCGGTATCCATCCAAGGGATCCAAGTGGGAGCGCAGGCTAGCGGTATCCATCCAAGGGATGCAAGTGGGAGCGCAGGCTAGCGGTATCTATACAAGGGATGCAAGTGGGAGCGCAGGCTAGCGGTATATATCCAAGGGATGCAAGTGGGAGCGCAGGCAATCGGTATCCATCCAAGGGATGCAAGTGGGAGCGCAGGCTAGCGGTATCTATCCAAGGGATGCAAGTGGGAGCGCAGGCAAGCGGTATCTATCCAAGGGATGCAAGTGGGAGCGCAGGCTAGCGGTATCTATCCAAGGGATGCAAGTGGGAGCGCAGGCAATCGGTATCCATCCAAGGGATGCAAGTGGGAGCGCAGGCTAGCGGTATCTATCCAAGGGATGCAAGTGGGAGCGCAGGCAAGCGGTATCTATCCAAGGGATGCAAGTGGGAGCGCAGGCAAGCGGTATCCACCCAAGGGATGAAAGTGGGAGCGCAGGCAAGCGGTATCCATCCAAGGGATGCAAGTGGGAGCGCAGGCAAGCGGTATCTATCCAAGGGATGGAAGTGGGATCGCAGGCTAGCGGTATCTATCCAAGGGATGGAAGTGGGAGCGCAGGCAAGCGGTATCTATCCAAGGGATGCAAGTGGGAGCGCAGGCTAGCGGTATCTATCCAAGGGATGCAAGTGGGAGCGCATGCAAGCGGTATCCATCCCCTGGTATCGATACATCTTGTTATGTCTATCAGTCCTTTGCCGCACCCAAAATGTGGGATGGGATGAGGAACACAACACCTCACTCCTTAGCGCCAGGAGTGCAATCCCACGATTGGGTGTACGGTATAAGTGATCAGTTGATACCCAGTTGTATCAGTTCAAAGTACCCAGGCCAGCACAGGCCCAGGATATTATGGGCATGTGATCATTAAATTATTATGCGCAAGGACACCATTTCCATGGTCCATGGTCCTAAGACACCGGTTCCTTTCCTTACAAATAACCCGGGTGTGGATCTGGTTCTTGCAACACACCACCAGTCCACCACAACTCCACAAGGTAACGAATTGGTCACTCTGGCAGAAGAAAAACAATAATAAAAAGAGGGGCTACATAAAAAACGTTTTTTTCACGTTTATATTTGTCCTAGTATGCATTTATTGTACTGCCCAAGATGGCGAGCAGCAAAATTGCTGGCTAGTGCTATGTAACCAAGTTCAAGTAACTCCGTAGCCAGAAAGCAGTACATGTGTATGTCGCATTCTGGTAGTAGGGTGAGGCACTGAGGCTTCCTATTTGCCCCTTACATTCGACCTGGAGTAATATTCTTTGTCGGAAAAACGAGGATAGCGCTGGTGCACACTAAGCGGATAGGCAGTCCAAACTATAAAACACTGCAGTCCTGGGTACATAATGCCACCGCAAGGCTGTGGCTATCTAGGATTGGGAGGGAATGGGGGAGGGATTACCAGAGTTTTATTTCATTTAGGTTACCAATGCACCTCTTGGATCTCGGATCAGATACCTGATAGGTGCATTGGTAGATTAGTACGATAGATCCTGGCAGTTTGAATCAATAACAGTAAAAATTGACAGATAGCTGGTCCACTAGGGGTGAACAAATACTGGCATTTAGAACTCGCCCTACCTCCATTTTAAAATTCAGCGAATGAACACCTTGTGAGTTGACGAAAATTGATCACTCCAATGAACCTGGCTGTTTGCTTCCAGGAGAAGTCCTGTGCAGCGTCGCAAGAGACGCAAAAAATTGGCGGAGTGTGTTGGCAACGGAACGATGGGTGGCAACGATGGAGCTGACCGAATCGAGTTAGTCACGCGACCGTTGGATGACGTGTCGGGCGGGCAAGAATTTTTTCGGTCAGTCGGACAAGCGGAAAAATGGGTAACCCTGGGGGCTCCCGCCCCCTTGAAGAGGGGGCTCCGCCAAAAACGAAGATAATAGAAACAGCAAGTGGAAGCTTCTTGTAAAGGAAGGAGACAGTTGAAGAGCTGAAACACAAATGTGTTTTGCACAGGGGCTGGTTACAAGTTTGCAAATGCGTAGATACGCATAGAACCTAGCAAGCATGCTTCTACGGAGTTCCAGTAGCTTAATAGCCTGCGGCCAAGGGGCAAAGCGAAATCTTGGAACACACCAGCAGAGGATGTCAATAACTTCTAGTGTTAGCAAAACACACTTTCAGGTGATTGCTATGTTGCCTCCTAAACCAGGCACTATAAGGAAGTACAGAATTATGATTCATTAAGCTACTACCCACACTTATGGATGGCCACCCGAGTGACCAAGCTGCTCCACAACATGCATGTTAACCAACTACTCCCAGAACATGAATTCATTCTAGATACCCGCTAGGCTACCAATGTCCATGGGGTGATGCACCTGTCCTACTTGTTGACATCTATTTGCACTCCTACATGGGCCCACCAGATGCAGGCCATTCACTTGGTCTCTCCCAGGTTGTTTGATTGGTGCGGTGGTTGTGGAAGTATGTCTCTCCAGTCTCCTTGGTCCGGTACATGTACCACCCAGCAGGGCCTGGGGTCGGGCAGCCTTGCGCAGCCCAGGCATCCTCCATTCCACCGGGAACACCACCACCATAGCCTTGGGGTGCAGCCATACCCCCTGGGCCTCCTGCGTATCCACCACCACCATAGCCTTGGGGTGCAGCGCCGTATCCACCACCGTAACCCCCACCTCCATAACCTTGTGGAGTGTACTGCTCTTCGCCATAGCCCTGTTGGATTAGGGGAAATATACAGATGTAAATGTATAAAACACAAAGATGTGCTGATTGTTTGGGGCATCCCTTTCGAAGGTATCTCCATAGGTACCTCAGTCCTAGAAAGCCCTATGTTTAATGACTATTGTGATCCAAAGCCGTACATGACCATAACTGCTTGGAATCGAATTCTGATTATATCATTTAGTCACCTAGGTGCACAGCTAATTTCTGATCACATTCGCATCTGGCCGCAAGCAGCCCTGCTCGGGAGGCGATGGCAGTACATGAGATATACGAAAAAGGTAGAATTTACTTCAACAAGTCGAGGTAGGGGATGGCGCGAGCTCCCTCGAATGAAGTTTCCACGGAACGAAAGGCTTATCGAGCCCTTACCACAAGATCGGAGGCTGTGCTTCAGCCTTGGCCTTGGAATTAACTTTAATAGAATTACAACTCGAAAAATCACCTCCCATTGTCCCAATCCCACCTCCTAACTTGAGAATTCACCCTCTTTCCCAAATCAAAAGCTAACTGCAGATGTGGATGTTTGAAGATAAGTTGAAAAGGTTTGTTTGAAAGCAAGATTTGAAATGTGAAAATCCTGTTTTTGGCGGAGCCCCCATGTTTACCCATTTGTCCGTCCGACCAGAAAAAACAAAAATTTAAGCCTGATACGTCAGCCAACGGTCGTTACTAACTCGCTTCGGTCAGCTCCATCATTGCCACCTTTCATTCTGTTGCCAACACACTCCGCCAATTTTCCGCGTCGCTTGCGTCGCGGGATAAGACTTGTTTTGAAGTTGTTCAACATGCTATAAAACAAAACATGGAACTATAAATGACGCAACTGAGTCTGTGCAGCTACAAACGTGAATTAGAACACTAGACAAATGTAAGCTATCAGTGATTTTGGTACTCAGTGTACTGCCTCACTTCCTGTATGCTACCTCCCATAACCTGCCATCACCATGAATTATGAGGGAAGATGTACACTACATACCCACAGTTTATCTTGATGAAATTTGATTTTGCGCAACAGACTCTGATTCACTCCTTATGAAAAAGGCGTTTCAATTTAGAGAACCCCATTGGAACCCCTTGGTAAGAAAATGAGCATGTTTCACTAGACCTGGTTTGCGCCATTTTCCACGCCATTTGAAGAAACCCCAATTTGAGTAGTTACGTATTCAACTGATGTGAGTGGGCAATATAATGCCAAAAATAGGCCCTTAGACTTCCCCTTCAGGTCATAGGCTAAAACCATCTGATTCATGCCGAGGCAGACTTAAGCACCTATGGGGCTATACCAACAGTATGTTGGCACTGGTTGCAACTGCCCCTTTTGATTCTTTGTCTTCCATGGATGTAGAAGGTGACAGTCTAAGACAGACAGGGAACTAGAAGAATTGTGCTCCAAGCTTCATGATGGTATAGGATAAGGCTTCACATTGCCCTGTTTAGTAATAGCAAGCATAAAATGGGTCCGGAAACAGCTACGGTGTTCTCTTAGGAATAGAAGAACCTTCAGTTCAAGTCCGTTCAAGCCAATTTGAATAGTACATACCGTGAATATAATGTAGATATAAATAAATAAGTAAGTAGGTGTTAATAAATAAGGACTTGGATCTTGGAACTTAAGACTGGGGACTTCGTACAGCCAGCTCAACACGCCCTATCGCTGAAACCATGCTGTTCACAATGCTACCTAAGATAAGAAGATTACACTAAAGGACACATTCACCGGGAAATTCACTTAGGAGGACCTCATACTGTATGAGAACTGCCTAAATAGTAAGGTGGGAATAACATCTTTCCCATCTACTTACCCCTCCGTATCCCTGTCCTCCGGGAGCTCCTCGGCCTCCGTAGCCCCGGCCTCGGCCTCCTGGAGCTCCTCCACCTCCCATGTATGCCCTATCCCCATCTCCCTTGCGCATCTCGTGGTCGCCATGGGCGAAGTTGCACCGATCCCCAAATCGGCAATTGCCCTCAATCCACCTGTAAGGATAGATGATCGAGGGTCGTGAGGGCACAATCGCATCAGCAGGACGTCAGATAGATCGCAACGTGCTGCCTCGACAGAATCGCGTCCCTTTTCAACTTCAAACTCCGAAATACCTGGTACACAGTCTTGTCTTGGCATTCTCAGCGGTTCCCCGGAATCCTGAAAAACGAAGCAAGCAGGATGCAGTGAGATTCGTGGGATCGGTCGAAATCGCACTAGTATCAGCAATCGTGATTGAAGTGCTGCATACCGCGGCCACCACCTCCTCTGCCCTCCATTGGCTCGCCCCTCTCGGTTGGAAAAGCTCCGTCCATGGCGAACTACTTTCAAAAGCGAGATGCTAATCTACAACTAATGCACAGACAACTTCAACACAAAGGACTAGAGTCACACTATACGGAAATTCACTGATTTACAAAGACTATGCACGGGCATGTGCGCATCGCCCAGGGTTTTGATCGAGTCGTTCATCATCATGCCCGTACAGGTGTACCGGAAGTACAGCCAGCCAGTGAGTATCCGGCTATCAAATTACTTGACCCGAACAAGGGAAAGATAGAGAAATGGCCCTTCCTCGTGCGCTGCCCAACACGCATTGCTTAGTGCCGGCGAGAGCTTGCGCCTAGTTATTCTCTCGGGCACGTGCAATCCGCTTTTGGGGGGGCGGGGAGGGTATACCTTTTTGTGTGGTCACATCCTGGTCACATCCCTGATCTGGCTCAGTGCTCATGGCATGTTTCCAGAACTAGCTCTGTTTTCAAGTTTCCAGCATGAGACATCCCCTCACTCTATGTTGATACAATTTACGTTTCCTTCAAATCATACCTACATCTTCCATTTGCTGTTAACAACAAAGAAAGGGATCAAGGATACTGGTATGCAGTGGCGTGGCTTGAAAGCTAGGCATCGCATGAATAGTCACCAAGGCAAGTACATGTACTGCCCGCACTACCCTGATACCCATCAAATACCCACCTGCGCAGCCGCGCGCACAGCGAGGTTGCAACGATTCGTCCGTAGACCGCTTCGGCTGTCCTTGTTTTCAGCTTGCTGCCGATTCTCTTTCGGGTCCTTGCTCTCGTTCATAAACCCAGATCTTCTTCTTCCACCCAACGTTCCTCAACATCTGTGCGTAACATCAAAGGATCTCCATCTATTGCCTATCAATCGGATATCGAGCACCTGATTATCCAACTGCTCGTTGCCGCCTGATTTCGAGGAGCAGTCCGTACACTCTCCACCAAGCATAGCTCAGCATGGCTGGTAGGGGCAGAGATGCAACTCTCCCTGCCTGGGTAACTGCTGGTAAGTGAATTCCTCTGTGGGGACCCAGGCAGGTGGTTTAAGAACAGCACTCACCTGCTTTCGTCCTGTAGATTCAGCAGGAATTGCCACAGGCTCCACCAAGCTTTGAGACTAACAACTTTGACTGATGTGCTAGGTTCATTTCCTCCTGGAGCTCCTGGATCCGGTACTCCACCACCCGGGGTGAGCAATGCATGGGGTGGCAATGCATGGCGAGATATGATGTTGCATGGCATTGTGGATGTGGCGTGCGTGGGAGCGTGTGGGTTCTGTGCTATTGTTTACACAATTTGTGTGTAATTTTGGCGTGTCCAGGTACATTTGCATTGTTTTTGGTGAAGGATGGTCTGGATTGTTGCTTGTGTTGTCCTCATGCCTCTTATGGTAGGCGTGCGTCTTTGGAGGGGGTGGGGGTGGGGGGTATGTTAGCAACTGCCGAAAGTGACCTGTGTGATTTTCATATTACCAGTAGCAGGTGCTGGCACATTTCTCGTTGTTGTTGTTGGGTGGGTGGGGGAGTGGGGTAGGACGGTGTGTGTGTGTGTGTGTGGGGGGTGGGGGGTGGGGGGGGGGGGGGGTCGCAAGACCCATTACAGTTCTGGATGGGTAGCTGATTTATCCCTTTTAGCTGTATAACAGTGTAGAAGGAATTAAATCCTCGTAGTACATGTGTCGGGATGTTACTGTTACCACAGAACTTTATAAGAGGGCAACTGAATTGCCTTGAAGTACCTCCTGCCTGTGTAATCCGACCGCAGGTGATTAGTTTTCATTTCAGCTGCGAGCAGCAGCTTCTAGACAGCTCTCCTGGTTTAGTATTTGTCTTGTAGAGTAGCATGTTTGTTATATTCTTATTTTGTAGCATAGCGCCCCAAGCATGTAGGATGATGGCATTTTAAGACTTGGTGTAGTTGTATGTTGTGTGTAGGTTGTGTTTCAGTGCTGGTGTCGGTGTCAGTTTCGTCGTTAGCGTTTGATGTTCAGTTCATCAGTGATTTTTTTTATTTAGCCCCTCCTGATATCATGGTTGAGCAAGTCCCTTAATCCTATTTGGCTACCCCTGAACTGTAACAACGTACACGTGGTATACGTTGGTAGTGGCAAACTTTATGCCCTGATCAAATGACAAGATATCCTCTTTTTCTCTGGCAGGGATTCCCTGGTGGTCCCCCACAGCCAGGCCCCCCAGGAGGACCAAGTATGATGAGTGGACCCCCTGGAGGTCCTGGGCCAATGCATAGGCCGGGCCCCCCTGGACAAGGCCCCCCCGGCATGCCAGGGCCCCCTGGTCACCTGGGTGGGACCCCTCCACATGGCTCAGGACCCCCAGGGCACATGCAAGGCCCTCCTGGGCAGCTCCCTGGCCCCCCTGGACAAGGCCCGCCAGGTCAGCATCATGGACCCCCCCGGACAAGGACCCCCCGGTCATGGACCCCAATCCTCTCTACCAGGTCCACCTGGGGGGGGGCCTGGTGGCCCCCCCGGCCACATGGGTGGTCCCCCAGGAACTCGCCTGCCAGGCCCCCCTGGAAGTATGCAAGGCCCCCCTGGACAACAGGGCCCACCCCCTGGACAAGGGGGTCCCCCCGGACAGCAGGGACCCCCTGGACACGGCCCTCCTCCTGGACAAGGGGCCCCCCCCGGACAGCAGCATCAGCATCAGCAGCAAAAACCACCCAACCCAGCCTCTAGCTATCCTGGTCCTCCACCTGGCATGCATGTACGTTTTCCTCTGTGCTTGTTTTATGTCTAGGGAACGGCAACTAATATTAGTGTTTGAAAAACTAATATTAATCCATATTATCAGAGTGTCACAAAAACATTATTTTTTCAAATGAATTCAAAATTCTGGTGAGATGGCTCGTCCGTCTGATATTATCTAAAATTCACTAATATTATTCATTCACTAATATTAACTAACTTAGCTTTTCCCTAGTTATGTCTGGTGCCTGGTGCTTGTGTCATGCCTGTTGCTGGCTCAAGAAGGGGTAGCAGCATGAATCTCTAGCTACCAGGGTACTTCCAAGCGCTGCCTTTTTGAGCCCCACTGCGCGTTTCGCGCAGTTTTTTGCAACCCCCTCTGGGCACAGCAAGCAATTTTGCGCTTTTTGCACTACAAAGCGCAATTTGTTTTCCAAGTGCGCTACAGCGCTGGCCAATTTGGTCAATAGAAGTACCCAGCTAGCTACCCACCTGTCACGGGGTGCCTCGCGGGGCGCCTCACCTAAAACCCTAAACCCCCTTTCCCTCTGTGCTTGTGTGCCATGCCTTTTACTAAGCGGTTAAAGGACGTATAAAACAGTGCATGAGGCCTCCTTGACTCCAACTGGCCGCGTGCACATTTGGGTTCCAGTAGGGAACCAGGAAAATGTTAACATCATCATCATCATCATCATAATCATCATCGTCACCACTACCATCATCATCACCATCATCGTCGTCGCCAACGTCGTCATCATCATCACCATCACCATCATCATCACCATCATCACCACCACCACCACCACCACCACCATCATCGTCATCATCGTCATTACCATCATCGCCACCACCGCTACCACCATCATCATCATCATCATCTTTTGCTGGTTCAAGAAAGGTTGCTTGCATGATAGTCGTTGAGTACCAGGCAGTGCAGAGTGGTTGGTGCAGAGGAAGCTGATAGGAGAGTTGGGCTCAGGCACCAACTGGTCTCCCATTTCCAAACCTCGGGTTGCTGGTTGCATGGGAGTTGTTGAGTACCAGGCAGTGCTGAGTGGTTGGTGCAGAAAGAGCTGGTAGGAGAGTTGGGCTCAGGCACCAATCAAGGGTAGGGGTAAAGGGGTAGGGTTGAGGGTTGGTAGATGAGTGGGGGTGCAGGTACATGGGTAGAGGGGTGGGGGTAGAGGAGTGAGGGTGGGGGTGGAGGGGTGGGGTTCAGGAGAGGGGGTAGAGGAGGGGGGGGGGCAGGGAGAAGGGTAGAGGGAGAGGGGGTGGGAGTGAGGGTGAAGGTAGAGGGGTGGGGTTGATGGGTAAAGGTGTGGGGTTGAGGGGTAGAGGAGGGGGGTTGAGGGGTAGGGCTAGAGGGGTTGAGGTACAGGGGTGGGGTTGAGGGGTTGATGATTGGGGGTAGAGAGGTAGGGGTGGGGGTTGGGTGGAGGGGTGTGGATAGAGGGGGTGTGGGTGTTGAGCTGAAATATTTCAGATGCATCCCAGACCCAGACCAGGCATGATGCCCAACCAGCCAATCAACCAACCAACCAACTAACTAACCAACTCTGCATGCATGCTTTCATATGCCCCCAGGACACAACCCTGGCATGATGCCCCCCCCCAACCAACCAACCAACCAACCAACCAACCAACTCTGCATGCAAGCTTTCAGATGCCCCCCCCCCTAAACCAACCAACCAACCAACCAACCAACCAACCAACTCTGCATGCATGCCCCCCGGACCTGTACCCGGCATGATGCTAACCAAACAACCAAACAACCAACCAACTCTGTATGCGTGCTTTCATATGCCCCCCGGACACAGACACGGCATGATGCTTCCCCCCGCCCCCGCCTCCACCCCTCCCCAACCAACACACAACCAACTCTGCATGCGTGCTTTCAGATGCCCCCCATACACAGACACGGCATGATGCGCCACCCCACCCCACCCACCCCCCCTCCCCAACCAACAACCAACCAACTCTGCATGTGTGCTTTCAGACGCCCCCCATACACCGACACGGCATGATGCCCCCCCCCCCCCCCCCCCCCCCCCCCCCCCCCCCCCCCAACACACACACACGTCCCCAACCAACCAACCAACCAACTCTGCATGCATGCTGTCAGATGCCCCCCGGACACGGACACGGTATGATGCCCCCAGGAATGTCTCCACATGGCATGCCCCCAGGGACCCCCCCAGGGATGCCTCCACATGGCATGTTCCCTCATGGAGGGTTTCCTCCTGGTGCATTTCCTCCAGGTACGCTCTCTATCTTGTTTCACCTGATGTAATCTGATTTAATTTATTTGGATGGGATGGGATGCCTCCACATGGCATGTTCCCTCATGGAGGGTTTCCACCTGGTGCCTTTCCTCCAGGTATGCTCTCTATCTTTTCCTTTTCTCAATCTTGTTTCACTTGATCTAATCTGATTCAATTCATTTACATGGCAAGTTCCCCCATGGATCTTTTCCATCTGGTGCTTTTTGGCGGAGCCCCCTCTTCAAGGGGGCGGGAGCCCCCTTGTTTACCCATTTGTCCGTTTGTCCGACTGAAAAATTGAAAAGCCTGACACGTCAGCCAATGGTCGCGTAACTAGCTTCGGCCAGCTCCATCGTTGCCACCTATAATTCCGTTGCCAACACACTCCGCCAATTTTCCGCGTCTCATGCGACGCTGCATTGGGCTTTTCCATCTGGTGCTTTTCCTCCAGGTACGTTCTCTATCTTGTTCCACTTAATATAACATCATTTCACTTGATCTAGTCTGATATGATTCATTTGACTGGAATGTGTATTCGTGTGGTACAAGTCTAGTAGCCCTGTATAGGCCTACCCTGTTCCCATGCACTCATTACTAGGGACCGGCATATCGTATGATGTTGACCAAAGGCAAGTATGATATCATATATGATATTGATATTGAATATGATATGATATGAATATTAATTTGTATGAATATGAATGTGTGTGAATATGTATGTGTGTGAATATGAATGTGTGTGAATATGAATGATATGAATATGATATGATATTGAATATGATATTGAATATATATGGTAACTTCAGCCTAGCCAGACTGCCTGCATCTTATGAAATCAGATGATATCATATTGCCGTTCCCTACTCACTACCTGCCTCCCACTCAGGGATGATGGAAATGCCACCCACCCCCCACCCCACCCCCCACACACCCTCGTCCCCACTCTCACACACACACAAACACAAGCATACAAACTGCCCTGTTCCCTTGCGCTCATTACCTGCCTCCCATCCACCCAGGGATGATGCCTCCATCAGGACCCCCTGGTATGCCACCTGGCATGCCACCTGGCATGCCCCCAGGAATGTACCCCCCCGGTATGTACCCCCCTCGACCAGGGATGCACATGGGAGGTGGCCCCCCTGGTGGACCCCCTGGTGGTGGCCCTCCGGGCTTGCCTCCTGGCGGTCCCCCTGGCACTTCCCCCGGACCCGGGGCCAGCCCTGCACCTGGTGGTCCACAAGCAAGCCCGGCAGGTACGACGAGGATGTGTGTGTGAGCCGATGAACCTTGCCAGTGGATATGGAGAGGGGCCAGGACACAGATGTGTGTGTGCGTGTTGAGCTGTGTGTGTGAGAGAGCTGATGGACCATGCCAGAGGAGATGGAGAGGGGCCAGTGCCAGGACATGGATGTGTGTGTGTGTTGGGGTGTGTGTCAGAGAGCCGAAAGACCATGCCAGAGGAGATGGAGAGGGGCCAGTGCCAGGACATGTGTGTGTGTTGTGTTGTGGTGTGTTAGGGTGTGTGTGTGAGAGAGCTGATGGACCATGCCAGAGGAGATGAAGATGGCCCAGGTCCAGGGCACAAGTATGTGTGTGTGTTGGGGGGGGGGGGGGGGGGGGGGGGGGGGGGGGGTGGAGGGGGGGGGGGGGGGGGGGGGTATAACACTTTACTAGGCGATATGAGCCCGCACCTGGTGGTCCATAGGCAAGTCCCGGCGGTACATGAGGGTTGGGTGTGCCGCGGTTGTGGGGGTGTATGGTCGCGACTGGATGACCTGTTAACACCCAATCTAAATACTCTAGTTAAGGGGGATGTGAATGAAACAACACATCACAATCCAACACCACAACCAAAAAAAAACAAAACAACAAACCAAAAAAAAAAAAAAACACAACACACAAAAAAAAACACACAAGGCATAAAAAAATACACAAACAAATACAAAAATACCAAAAAAAAAGAACACAAACACACACAATCATGAAAAACAAGCATACACACATAAAAAAAACAAAAAACAAGCAACAACAAACACACAACCACAAAGAAAAAAAAAAACGCCAAGACTTAAGACAAAAAAAAACACTACAGGTGGTGTTTGGTTCTACCAACGGGATTGTAGTCATTATTACTGGTTATTGGGCCTACAGGAATTTGTCTTCTTACCAACAGGGATTTGTGTCATTATACTGGTTTACTCGACCTACAGGGCTATTGTGTTCATTCTCTTAACCAAAACAGGATTGTGTCATTATTTATGGTTACTCGGCCTACAGCATTGTGTTCATTTCTATGCATTATCTGGCACCTACCCCTCCGTGAGATTGTGTACTATGCCTAGGTACTCTGGACATAGCCCGATAGAACTCGGGTGGACTGCCGATACACTTGAGAATGATACAATTCATACCACGAACACCAAAGGCCCAACTCCTGTCACGACGTCATTTAAATAATGTAGCGTGGTCACTCACCACCCGTACGTGCTACACCATACCCCACACCTTAGCCAGTGTGGTGTGTCCTTACCAGGTCCACAAGTGCCCCGCGACATATTCTGTCATCACTACAACGCCCACACATACAACAGATTGACGCCTCACAACACACCCCCCCCCCATGCACCACACGCATTACCAACCCCACCCACACCCACACACATGGCCCCTCCCCCCTGCAACACCACACCACACCACCCCACCACCACCCATTCAACCCGCCCCCACCCCCCCCCCCCCCCCCCCCCCCCCCCCCCCCACACACACACACACACACACCACGGTGGGGAGGTGCATTCATCTGGCCATGCTCCTACGGCCGGGCTCTAACAAAACCCAGAGTGACTGCGGGACTGAGCACACAGCGAGACGGTCGCAAAATACTACTTTAATGGGAGAACCAAGGCCTCCTCCTGGGAGAAGCCTGATGAGCTGATGTCCAGTGAGGTGAGGCTGAGGAGGGTGGGGTGGGGTGATGTGGAGGGTGGCTTTGGGTGCTGTTGTGGGTGGTGTGGGGTGGTGTGGAGGGTGGTGGTTGGGGTTGGGTGGTGTGACTTGGGAGAGTGGGGTGGGGTGGGGTGCTGTGGAGGGTGGGGTGCTGTGGGGTGGGCTGGAGTTAGTCTGCTTCTTGCTGTTCTAGGTCGTGATCGCCTTGTTGGTGGGGGCCTTCGTGGAATTCCCATTCTTGTTACAAGTCTTAATTTGCTCTGGGTCTAGGCCTAGGACTGGGGCTTGTATTTTTGGGGGGGTCTGAGGCTTGGGCTTGTGCGTGCTGCTTGGTTATCTCATGAGGGTCGTTGTCAGCTTTGGACTTGTGGCAGAAAAATAAAACTGGGTCAAATTATGGGGTCAAACGTATGGGTCTGAAGCTTGAGCTTGTGCGTTCTGCTTGGTTATCTCATGAGGGTCGTTGTCAGCTTTGGACTAGGTGGCACTACAAATAAAACTGGGTTCAAATTATTACAATGATGATGATGATGGTTACATTTTACTGGTGCCTTACTGGACTCCAAATGTGCCCTCGGTTTGACGTAGTCAAGGGGGACTTATTATGGGGTCAAAAGGTTGGGTCTGAAGCTTGAGCTTGTGCGTGCTGCTTGGTTATCTCATAAGTGTTGTTGCCAGTCTTGGACTTGGTGGCACTGCTAATAAAACTGGGGTCAAATTATGGGGGTCAATAGTGTGGGTCTGAAGCTGGAGCTTGTGCGTGCTGCTTGGTTATCTCATGAGTGTTGTTGCCAGTCTTGGACTAGGTGGCACCTCAAATAAAATTGGTGTCAAATTATTATGATGATGATGATGATTACATTTTTCCTGATGCCCTCCTGGACTCCAAATGTGCCCTCGGCTTGACGTAGTCAAGGGGGACTTATTATGGGGCCAAAAGGATGGTTCTGAAGCTTGAGCTTGTGCGTGCTGCTTGGTTATCTCATAAGTGTTGTTGCCAGTCTTGGACTTGGTGGCACAGCTAATAAAATTGGGGTCAAATTATGGGGTCAAAAGTTGGGGTCTGAAGCTTGAGCTTGTGCAGAAAAATAAAATGGTGGTCCGGTGGCAGACAAATGAAAGTATGCCACCCATGTCAGGGTACTTCATAACGCGCGCTATTGCAAGCTAGCACGCAAAGTTTTGCAGCCCAACTGTTCAATTGAAGCAATTTTGTAATCCCCCTCTGGGAGCAGCGCGCAGATTTTCGTTTTCAGTTGTGTAAAAAGCGCAACCCAAAAGGAGGCAGGTGCGCTTATGAAGCAATCCAAAATGACCCAATGTAGTACCCTGACCCCTATACAAGGCCAGATGCCTCTCTCCTGGTCAGTGCAATAGCCCAACCCACTCCCAATCGCAACCCCAACCCCAATCCCAACCCAACCACCTCCAGAGAAGCAACCCAAAATGACCCAATGTGGTACCCTGACCCGTATACAAGGCCAGATGCCTCTCTCCTGGTCAGTGCAGTAGCCCAAGCCCAACCCACCCCCAACCCCACCCCAATTCCAACCCCACCCAACCCCAATCCCAACCCAACCACCTCCAGAGAAGCAACCCAAAATGACCCAATGTGGTACCCTGACCCGTATACAAGGCCAGATGCCTCTCTCCTGGTCAGTGCAGTAGCCCAAGCCCAACCCACCCCCAACCACAACCCCAATTCCAACCCCACCCCAACCCCAATCCCAACCCAACCACCTCCAGAGAAGCAACCCAAAATGACCCAATGTGGTACCCTGACCCGTATACAAGGCCAGATGCCTCTCTCCTGGTCAGTGCAGTAGCCCAAGCCCAACCCACCCCCAACCACAACCCCAATTCCAACCCCACCCCAACCCCAATCCCAACCCAAACACCTCCAGAGAAGCAACCCAAAATGACCCAATGTGGTACCCTGACCCGTATACAAGGCCAGATGCCTCTCTCCTGGTCAGTGCAGTAGCCCAAGCCCAACCCACCCCCAACCACAACCCCAATTCCAACCCCACCCCAACCCCAATCCCAACCCAAACACCTCCAGAGAAGCAACCCAAAATGACCCAATGTGGTACCCTGACCCGTATACAAGGCCAGATGCCTCTCTCCTGGTCAGTGCAGTAGCCCAAGCCCAACCCACCCCCAACCACAACCCCAATTCCAACCCCACCCCAACCCCAATCCCAACCCAAACACCTCCAGAGAAGCAACCCAAAATGACCCAATGTGGTACCCTGACCCGTATACAAGGCCAGATGCCTCTCTCCTGGTCAGTGCAGTAGCCCAAGCCCAACCCACCCCCAACCACAACCCCAATTCCAACCCCACCCCAACCCCAATCCCAACCCAAACACCTCCAGAGAAGCAACCCAAAATGACCCAATGTGGTACCCTGACCCGTATACAAGGCCAGATGCCTCTCTCCTGGTCAGTGCAGTAGCCCAAGCCCAACCCACCCCCAACCACAACCCCAATTCCAACCCCACCCCAACCCCAATCCCAACCCAAACACCTCCAGAGAAGCAACCCAAAATGACCCAATGTGGTACCCTGACCCGTATACAAGGCCAGATGCCTCTCTCCTGGTCAGTGCAGTAGCCCAAGCCCAACCCACCCCCAACCACAACCCCAATTCCAACCCCACCCCAACCCCAATCCCAACCCAAACACCTCCAGAGAAGCAACCCAAAATGACCCAATGTGGTACCCTGACCCGTATACAAGGCCAGATGCCTCTCTCCTGGTCAGTGCAGTAGCCCAAGCCCAACCCACCCCCAACCACAACCCCAATTCCAACCCCACCCCAACCCCAATCCCAACCCAAACACCTCCAGAGAAGCAACCCAAAATGACCCAATGTGGTACCCTGACCCGTATACAAGGCCAGATGCCTCTCTCCTGGTCAGTGCAGTAGCCCAAGCCCAACCCACCCCCAACCACAACCCCAATTCCAACCCCACCCCAACCCCAATCCCAACCCAAACACCTCCAGAGAAGCAACCCAAAATGACCCAATGTGGTACCCTGACCCGTATACAAGGCCAGATGCCTCTCTCCTGGTCAGTGCAGTAGCCCAAGCCCAACCCACCCCCAACCACAACCCCAATTCCAACCCCACCCCAACCCCAATCCCAACCCAAACACCTCCAGAGAAGCAACCCAAAATGACCCAATGTGGTACCCTGACCCGTATACAAGGCCAGATGCCTCTCTCCTGGTCAGTGCAGTAGCCCAAGCCCAACCCACCCCCAACCACAACCCCAATTCCAACCCCACCCCAACCCCAATCCCAACCCAAACACCTCCAGAGAAGCAACCCAAAATGACCCAATGTGGTACCCTGACCCGTATACAAGGCCAGATGCCTCTCTCCTGGTCAGTGCAGTAGCCCAAGCCCAACCCACCCCCAACCACAACCCCAATTCCAACCCCACCCCAACCCCAATCCCAACCCAAACACCTCCAGAGAAGCAACCCAAAATGACCCAATGTGGTACCCTGACCCGTATACAAGGCCAGATGCCTCTCTCCTGGTCAGTGCAGTAGCCCAAGCCCAACCCACCCCCAACCACAACCCCAATTCCAACCTCACCCCAACCCCAATCCCAACCCAACCACCTCCAGAGAAGCAACCCCAAATGACCCAATGTGGTACCCTGACCCGTATACAAGGCCAGATGCCTCTCTCCTGGTCAGTGCAGTAGCCCAAGCCCAACCCACCCCCAACCACAACCCCAATTCCAACCCCACCCCAACCCCAATCCCAACCCAAACACCTCCAGAGAAGCAACCCAAAAATGACCCAATGTGGGTACCCTGACCCGTATACAAGGCCAGATGCCTCTCTCTGGTCAGTGCAGTAGCCCAAGCCAACCCCACCCCCAACCACAACCCTAATTCCAACCCCACCCCAACCCCAATCCCAACCCAAACACCTCCAGAGAAGCAACCCAAAATGACCCAATGTGGTACCCTGACCCGTATACAAGGCCAGATGCCTCTCTCCTGGTCAGTGCAGTAGCCCAAGCCCACCCACCCCCAACCACAACCCCAATTCCAACCCCACCCCAACCCCAATCCCAACCCAAACACCTCCAGAGAAGCAACCCAAAATGACCCAATGTGGTACCCTGACCCGTATACAAGGCCAGATGCCTCTCTCCTGGTCAGTGCAGTAGCCCAAGCCCAACCCACCCCCAACCACAACCCCAATTCCAACCCCACCCCAACCCCAATCCCAACCCAAACACCTCCAGAGAAGCAACCCAAAATGACCCAATGTGGTACCCTGACCCGTATACAAGGCCAGATGCCTCTCTCCTGGTCAGTGCAGTAGCCCAAGCCCAACCCACCCCCAACCACAACCCCAATTCCAACCCCACCCCAACCCCAATCCCAACCCAAACACCTCCAGAGAAGCAACCCAAAATGACCCAATGTGGTACCCTGACCCGTATACAAGGCCAGATGCCTCTCTCCTGGTCAGTGCAGTAGCCCAAGCCCAACCCACCCCCAACCACAACCCCAATTCCAACCCCACCCCAACCCCAATCCCAACCCAAACACCTCCAGAGAAGCAACCCAAAATGACCCAATGTGGTACCCTGACCCGTATACAAGGCCAGATGCCTCTCTCCTGGTCAGTGCAGTAGCCCAAGCCCAACCCACCCCCAACCACAACCCCAATTCCAACCCCACCCCAACCCCAATCCCAACCCAAACACCTCCAGAGAAGCAACCCAAAATGACCCAATGTGGTACCCTGACCCGTATACAAGGCCAGATGCCTCTCTCCTGGTCAGTGCAGTAGCCCAAGCCCAACCCACCCCCAACCACAACCCCAATTCCAACCCCACCCCAACCCCAATCCCAACCCAAACACCTCCAGAGAAGCAACCCAAAATGACCCAATGTGGTACCCTGACCCGTATACAAGGCCAGATGCCTCTCTCCTGGTCAGTGCAGTAGCCCAAGCCCAACCCACCCCCAACCACAACCCCAATTCCAACCCCACCCCAACCCCAATCCCAACCCAAACACCTCCAGAGAAGCAACCCAAAATGACCCAATGTGGTACCCTGACCCGTATACAAGGCCAGATGCCTCTCTCCTGGTCAGTGCAGTAGCCCAAGCCCAACCCACCCCCAACCACAACCCCAATTCCAACCCCACCCCAACCCCAATCCCAACCCAAACACCTCCAGAGAAGCAACCCAAAATGACCCAATGTGGTACCCTGACCCGTATACAAGGCCAGATGCCTCTCTCCTGGTCAGTGCAGTAGCCCAAGCCCAACCCACCCCCAACCACAACCCCAATTCCAACCCCACCCCAACCCCAATCCCAACCCAAACACCTCCAGAGAAGCAACCCAAAATGACCCAATGTGGTACCCTGACCCGTATACAAGGCCAGATGCCTCTCTCCTGGTCAGTGCAGTAGCCCAAGCCCAACCCACCCCCAACCACAACCCCAATTCCAACCCCACCCCAACCCCAATCCCAACCCAAACACCTCCAGAGAAGCAACCCAAAATGACCCAATGTGGTACCCTGACCCGTATACAAGGCCAGATGCCTCTCTCCTGGTCAGTGCAGTAGCCCAAGCCCAACCCACCCCCCAACCACAACCCCAATTCCAACCCCACCCCAACCCCAATCCCAACCCAAACACCTCCAGAGAAGCAACCCAAAATGACCCAATGTGGTACCCTGACCCGTATACAAGGCCAGATGCCTCTCTCCTGGTCAGTGCAGTAGCCCAAAGCCCAACCCACCCCCCAACCACAACCCCTAATTCCAACCCCACCCCCAACCCCAATCCCAACCAAACACCTCCAGAGAAGCAACCCAAAATGACCCAATGTGGTACCCTGACCCGTTATACAAGGCCAGATGCCTCTCTCCTGGTCAGTGCAGTAGCCCAAGCCCAACCCACCCCCCCCAACCACAACCCAATTCCAACCCCACCCCAACCCAATCCACCCAAAAACACCCTCAGAGAAGCAAACCAAAATGACCCAGTGTGGTACCCGGACCCGTATACAGGCCAGAGGCCTCCTTTCTCTGGTCATTTCTTCTGCAGGAGTCCCAAGCCAACCCGACCCCCAACACAACCCAAAAATTCACAAACCCCAATACAACCCAATGCACCAAACCATAACACTCCATTTGAGAAGCAATCCCAAAATGGTACCTCAATGTGACCTCGACTCCGTATTACAAGGCCAGATGCCTTCTCCTGGTCAGCTGCTAGTAGCCCAAGCCCAATCACACCCCCAACCAACCCCAATTCCAACCCCACCCCAACCCCCAATCCAACCCAAACACTCCAGCGAGCAACCAAAATGACCAATGTGGTACCCTGACCCGTATACAAGGCCAGATGGCCTCGATTCCTGGTCAGTGCAGTAGCCCGAAGCCCAAACCCACCCAACCACACCCCAATTCAACCCCACCCAACCCCCAATCTTCCAATAACTAGACACCTCCAGAGAAGCAAACCAAAAAACTTTCCCAATGTGGTACCCATTACCTTGACCCGTATATACAAGGCCAGATGCCTCTCTCCTGGTTCCGTGCGTAGCTGTAAGACCATACCACCCCCAACCGAAACCCCCAATTCCAACCCCCCACTTCCCCAACCAAATTCTCTCCCCCTAATTCCAAAACTCTCCAGCAGAAGTAAAGCAACCCTAATACAGTTACTCCCAATTGCTGGTACACCTGTACCCTCGTTTTGAACAAGGCATCATCGATTGCCAGTCTCTCCTGGTCAGTGGGCCAGTACCGCCATCTTCATAGCCATTAAACCACCCCCAACCACAATCCCTAATTCCAACCACCACTCCCAAACCCTAAATTTTTCCCAACCCAACCACTCCAGAGAAGCAACCAAATGACCCAAGTTGGGTACCTGACCTCGTATACAAGGCCTATTGCATGTTCCATCTCTCCTCTGGTCAGTTTGCAAAGTAGCCCAAGCCCACACACACACCCATCAACCCAAACTCCACATTCTTCCTAACAACACAACCCCAAACCCCAATCCACATACCCAACTACCTCATTCTTCTTGAGACGCAACCACAAAATACCATAGATTTGTGTGCTATCCATTATTGACCCCGTTATTTCATCAAGGCACAGATGCTCTCTATATGGTTTTTTCTGTGGTCAAGTGGCATGCTGATAGCCCAAGCCCAAACCTACCCCTAACCACCCAACTACCCAATTGTTTTATTTTAACCTTCCTTCGCATTCCTTAACCCCACCCCTTCTAACACAACCCTTCCATATCCCAACCAAACCAAACCCACCCCCAACATCCTTCAGGAGAAAAACCGATTTGCCAATTTCTGGGTATTACGGAGTTCACCAGCCTCGCTTTTGACAGGTTCGGAAGTTTATTCTACATAACAATGAGCATTCTCTCCATCCAAGGATTTTGGTGATGACCTTCCAACCCCTTGTTTACCGACCACCCTCCATCACCCACTTTACCCCTCCACTAATCACCATATCCCCTAACCCCCCAAATCTTACCCTTAATGGACAGATAGACGATGTATACTGTGCTGTGGTAAGGGTAGTCACACAGCCTGACAGTTGCGGACATTTCTTTCTAGTTGTGTTTCTTTCTTTCGATTCAGTCTATACAACAAGAGCACTAACCAATCTGGATGATGCCAGTTTGACCCAAACCCCTACATAAACTACCCATACACTTTTCCCCTAACCATGTCCCTATCACCCCCAATTCCACAACCCAACCACCCCCAATCCAGTAACTTCACATTGTAGATAAACCGATGCCAATGTGTGTAACGGAGTCACCTTGCCCTGCAGGCGGAAAGTTGGCTGCATTTACAAACAAGTAGCAACCAAGGATTGAGTGACCCCAACCCCCAATCCCAAAACCACACACCATCAACCTATCCACCCCCAATCTCTATATACCCCAAAACTTTTACCCCACCCATATTCAGTGAGTACAATACTTTGTACTGTCCATCATTGTGTTCTGTAAGCGAGTTCACCCAAGCTTATTTATATTCACGGCGATAATGCTTGATGTCGACAAAAATGGCAACCAGGATGAGCGTCTTGATCCCTACAACCCCTCCAACTATACCACACTAGATAGAAAACACCCTCCTAATGTCACAGCAAACAGCAACCATGACTCTTCCCAAAGACCCTTTGCTGCGAGAAGATAAAACACTGAAGTGCCTCAATGTTCTGTGAAGGTATCTTCTGATACCAGCCAACAGGCGGAAAGTTTCTATTACAAACAAGAGAACACAAGGAGAGCCGACCCCAACCCCTACCACAACCACACCCAACCACACCCCCAATCCCAACCCAACCACCCCCAACCCCTTCAGGAGAAAACCGATGCCAATGTGTGTAAGGAGTTCACCAGCCCTGACAGGCGGAAGTTCTATTACAACAAGAGCACCAAGGAGAGCCGACCCCAACCCCTACCACAACCACCCCCAACCACACCCCCAATCCCAACCCAACCACCCCCAACCCCTTCAGGAGAAAACCGATGCCAATGTGTGTAAGGAGTTCACCAGCCCTGACAGGCGGAAGTTCTATTACAACAAGAGCACCAAGGAGAGCCGACCCCCCAACCCCTACCACTTACCACCCCCAACCACCCCCCATCCCAACCCCCAAACCACCCCCAACCCTTCAGGAGAAAACCGGATGCCAATGTGTGTAAGGAGTTCACCAGCCCTGACGGGTGGAAGTTCTATTAAACAAGAGCACCAAGGAGGAGCTGACCCCAAACGCACAATACATGGCACATGGATGAAGCCAGAGCCCCCAACCAAAACACCAATCCCAAACCCAACCACCCCCAACCCCTTCAGGTGAGAGGAAAACCCGATGTCACAATGTGTGTAAGAGAGGGCACGCAGCACTGACAGGCAGAAAGTTCTATTACAACATAGAGACAGCACAAGGAGAGAGCCGGACCCCAACCCCTACCACTACCACCCCATGGACCACACACCCAGGGTGATCCCAACCCATATCCACCCGAAAGCCCCTTCAGGAGAAGGGAAAAAACCGTGCCAATGGGTTGGAAAGAGTTCACCAGCCCTGAAGGGCGATGAGAAATGGAAAGGGAAAATTGGAAGTAGGAAGAATGAGGGAAGTACTATTACAACAAGAGCACCAAGGAGAGCCGATGGACCATGCCAGAGGAGATGAAGAAGGGCCAGGGCCAGGACACAGGTGTGTGTGTGTCGGAGGGTGGGAGGGGGTGGGGTGGGGTGGGGGGGGGGTTGAAGAGCCGATGGACCATGCCAGAGGAGATGAAGAGGGCCCAGGACATGGGTCAGTGTTTAAAAAGCTGGTAAAAATATATGTTGAAATATATTTATTAAAATAGCTGTTAGAAATAGTGTTAAAATGGCTGTCAAAATATCTTTAAAAATAGCTGTTAAAAATAGCTGTTGAAATAGCTGTTGAAAATAGTGTTAAATAGCTGTCAAAAATAGTGTTAACAGGTCCTATGCAGCGTCGCAAGCGACGCGGAAAATTGTCAGAGTTAGTCGGCAACGGAACGTAAGGTAGCAACGGAAATGGAGCTGACCGAAGCCAGTTAGTCATGAGACAGTTGGCTGACGTGTCAAGCTTCATCTTTTCGGTCGGTCGCACAAACGGACAACAGGGTAACCCTGGGAGCTCCCGCCCCCCAGAAGGGGGGGCTCCGCCAAAAAGAGCTGTCAAAAGAGCTTATAGCTGTTCAAATAGCTAGAGCTACCCTGCCAACTGCAAATCTGCTACCTGCCCACATGCAAACAAGTCCTATGCAGCGTCGCAAGCGACGCAGAACATTAGCGGAGTGTGTTGGCAATGGAACGAAAGGTGGCAACGATGGAGCTGACCGAAGCAAGTCAGTTAGGCGACCGTTGGATGACGTGTCCAGGCTTCAAGAAATGTTTCGGTCGGCTTCCAAATGCGCAATTGATAACCCGCGCACTCCCCCCCAGGGCGAAGGGGGACACAATCCGATTTTACACACTAGCAGATGATCGCGTGGGCCTACCCTGGCTGCAGCATTGACCCCTAGTCCCGTCCCCCTCCCCCCTCATCTCACCTCCCCCCCTCCTCTCCTCTCCCTCCTCTCCCCTCCCCCTCCCCCTTCCCTCCTCTCACCTCCCTTCCCTCCCTCCTCTCACCTCCCTTCCCCCCCTCCTCCCTCCCCTTCTATAGCGGCCAGCCTTTCCCCCTTTTTTTGTCCAAAGCCAGCTGAGAAGGACAATGAGAAAGAGAAGGAGAGGGAGAAAGAAACCAGGATTGCATCACCATCGCCATCTCCAGCGCCTGCGCCAGCTAAGGCTGCCAGCCTGGACCCCTCCAAATACCAGTTCATCTCCAAGGCCGAGGCCAAGGAGAACATACGACATACACATATACAGACAGACAGACAGACATACTGACACACCCCGTTTTCCAACCAAACTTTCAGGTCCAAAGCCAGCTGAGAAGGACAAGGAGACAGTGAAAGAGAAGGAGAAGGAGAAAGAAAGCAGTGTTGCATCACCATCGCCATCTCCAGCGCCTGCGCCAGCTAAGTCTGCCAGCCTAGACCCTTCTAAGTACCAGTTCAACTCCAAGGCCGAGGCCAAGGAGGCATTCAAGGAGTTGCTGGCGTCTGTCAAGTGTGCGTCGGACTGGAGCTGGGAACAGGCCTTCCGCCTCATCCAAAAGGAAAAGGACCCCAGGTAGAAGACATAGGACTTATGTGTTGCATGGACTTCGGGTTGGGCAGGGCATGGTGTTACGAGCCTTCTCTAGAACTAGATACAAAGTATTATAGCTCTTTGGACTGTGGCTGGGGACAGGCCCTCCGCCTCATCCAAAAGGAAAAGGACCCCAGGTAGAAGACATAGGACTTAAGTGTTGCATGGACTTCGGGTTGGGCAGGGCATGGTGTTACGAGCCTTCTCCAGAACTAAATACAAAGTATTATAGCTCTTTGGACTGTGGCTGGGGACAGGCCCTCCGCCTCATCCAAAAGGAAAAGGGCCTCAGGTATAAGACCTGGGACTTCTGTGTTGCATGGACTTTGGGTTGGGCAGGGCATGGTGTTACGAGCCTTCTCCAGAACTAGATACAAAGTATTATAGCTCTTTGGACTGTGGCTGGGGATAGGCCCTCCGCCTCATCCAAAAGGATAAGGGCCCCAGGTATAAGACCTGGGACTTCTGTGTTGCATGGACTTGGGGCAGGGCAGGGCAGCGCATGGTGTTACGAACCTTCTCATGAACTTTTTATAATGTATTCAAGCTCACTGGACTGGAGCTGGGAACAGGCTCTCTGTCTCATTCAAAACTCGGGTCAAGCAGGGCAGAGCAGACTGAATTCGGCAGGGCTGGGTTGGGCAGGGCAGCGTGGCGCGAACCTTCTCATGAACTTGTTATAATGTATTCAAGCTCACTGGACTGGGGCTGGGGACAGGCCCTCTGCCTCATTCAAAACTTGGGTCAAGCAGGGCAGAGCAGACTGGGTTGGCCAGCGCAGGGCTGGGTTGGGCAGGGCAGACTGGCGCGAACCTTCTCTAGCACTTGATACAGTGCATTCAAGCTCATTGGACTGGGGCTGGGGACAGGCCCTCCGCCTCATCCAAAAGGTAAAAGACCTTGGACTTATGTGTTGCATAGACTTTGGGCAGGGCAGGGCAGAGTGGCGGGAACCTTCTCTAGAACTTGATACAAAGTATAATAGCTCTTTGGGCTGGAGCTGGGAACAGGCCCTCTGCCTCATCCAAAAGGAAAAGGCCCCCAGGTATAAAACCTTGGACTTCTGTGTTGCATGGACTTTGGGTTGGGCAGGGCAGCACATGGTGCTACGAACCTTCTCATGAACTTGTTATAATGTATTCAAGCTCACTGGAATGGAGCTAGGGACAGGCCCTCCGCCTCATCCAAAAAGAAAAGGACCCCAGGTATGACTAGGGATCGGCATATAATATTAGTCTGGAAAAAACCCTATGTTAACTATTATTAAATAATATTAACTAATATTAGTATGTTAGATTTCAGATTATTTTTGCCCAAATAAACTTTTGAAAAATGGAATCAAATATGTCATTGAATAACTAAGCTAGCAATGGAGCCGGATTTTGATGGGAGCCAATCTGGATGGCTACAAAAATGAAAACATAGCATTTGTAACGCGGAACTAGCGTAACACGGAACTGGTCCGTGACCTAATGCCCAATCAAAATTGTGCCCCAATATTGTGGACTTGGCCAGCAGAGGTAGTGTAGTAACTTGCCATTTCTGTGGACATCTACTGCTCGGAGTTAACTACGTGAGAACTGCAGTTTACTCGTCATCATCATCCATGTCAGTGTTTGTGTGTGTGTGGGGGGGGGGGGGGGGGGGGGGCAGTCCCATGGCAGTGTGTGTGTGTGCTTGAATGAGTATGTGCAGCAACCCCCCCCTCCCCCTCCTCCTGCCCCTCCTCTCACGCACCCTCCTCTCACCTACTCCCTACCCCTCAGATTCGGTGCGTTGAAATCAGTCGGTGAAAAGAAGCAGTGCTTCAATGAGTATGTGCAGCGACAGCGAAATGATGAGAAGGAGGAGGAGCGAAGGAAGATCAGGCAAGCCCGGGAGGATTTCCACGCAATGATCCTCGAATCAACGGTGCGATATAGATTGGCGCATACATGTGTGTGTGGTGGGCAGGGTATAGATTGACGCATACGTGTTTTGTGTGTGTGGGAGGGGGGGGGGGGGGGGGGGGGGGGGGCATAGACTGGCGCATACATGTTTTGTGGGTGGTGGGTGGGGTACAGACTGGCGCTTTCATGTTTTGTGGGTGGGGGTGTGGGGTGTGTATAGATTGGTGCATGCATGTGTGTGTGGTGGGCGGGGTATAGATTGACGCATACATGTTTTGTGGGTGTGGGTGTGGGGGGGGGGGGGGGGGTACAGATTGGCGCATACATGTTGTGTGTGTGTGTGTGGGGGGGGGGGGGGGGGGGGTATAGATTGGCGCATACATATTATGTGTGTGGGGGGGGGTATAGACTGGTTCATACATATTATGTGTGTGTGTGTGGTATAGACTGGCGCATACATATTATGTGTGTGGTGGGTGGGGTATAGATTGGCGCATACATATTATGTGTGTGGTGGGTGGGGTATAGATTGGCGCATACATATTTCATGCAAGACGACGCTCGCTTCAAGGCTATCCTAAACCGCGAGCGCGAGTAAATTTGTAGATCAAACACAGTAAGCCATTGAGTAACCCACGCCCACCGGTACGATAGAGCTGACCACTGTCCTGCATCCAATAATAGGGATTGAAACTGACACATGGCTACCAACGAGCTAAGGAGTTACTTGAGGATGACACACGCTTTATGGCCGTCCCTGGCCGCGAGCGCAAGGAACTTTATGGATCGAATAATCTAGTAACCCATGCCCACTATCCTCCTTCAAATACACCCTGTCACAAGCACCTCCATGCCACCATGCCATTACAGGAATTGAAACTTATACGTGGCTACCGACGAGCCAAGGAGTTACTTGAGGACGACGCACGCTTTAAGGCCGTCCCTGGTCGCGAGCGCCAAGAGCTGAATATATCAAATACAATAAGCCATCTAGTAACCCATGCCCACTATCCTCCTTCAAATACACCCTGTCACAAACACCTCCATGCTACCATGCCATAACAGGAATTGAAACTTATACGTGGCTACCGGCGAGCCAAGGAGTTACTTGAGGACAATGTACGCTTTATGGCCGTCCCTGGCCGCAAGCGCAAGGATATGTTTAGGTCAAATGCAGTAAGCTATCTAGTAACCCTTGCCCACTGTCCTCCTTCAAATACACCCTGTCACAAACACCACCATGCCACCATGCCATTACAGGAATTGATACTGACACATGGCTACCGACGAGCCAAGGAGTTACTAGCGGACGACATACGCTTTATGGCCGTCCCTGGCCGCAAGCGCAAGGAAATGTATAGATCAAATGCAGTAAGCCATCTAGTAACCCATGCCCACTATCCTCCTTCAAATACACCCTGTCACAAACACCACCATGCTACCATGCCATTACAGGAATTGAAACTGACACTTGGCTACCGACGGGCCAAGGAGTTACTAGCGGACAACATACGCTTTATGGCCGTCCCTGGCCGCAAGCGCAAGGAAATGTATAGATCAAATGCAGTAAGCCATCTAGTAACCCATGCCCACTATCCTCCTTCAAAAACACCCTGTTACATACACCACCATGCTACCATGCCATTCCAGGAATTGAAACTGACACATGGTTACCGACGAGCCAAGGAGTTACTTGAGGATGACGCACGCTTCAAGGCCGTCCCTGACCGAGAGCGTGAGGAGCTGTTCATGGAAGCCCACAAAGAGAAGGATCGGCGGGATAAGGAAGAGCGGCGGATGGAGAGGAAGCGGCGTGCATCGGGTTTCAAGGAGTTGCTAGAAGCTACCCATGGAATCAAGGTAAGTGTCACTGTTTCCTCTGGTGGTGGTGGTGGTGGTGGGAGAGCGATGGATGGAGAGGAAGCGGCGTGCGTCGGGTTTCAAGGAGTTGCTAGAAGCTACCCATGGAATCAAGGTTAGTGTCACTGTTTCCCCATGGTGGTGGTGGTGGTGGTGGGAGGAGGACGAGCGACAGATAGAGAGGAAGCGGGGTGCGGCGGGTTTCAAGGAGTTGCTAGAAGCTACCCATGGAATCAAGGTAAGTGTCACTGTTTCCTCTGGTGGTGGTGGTGGTGGTGGGAGAGCGATGGATGGAGAGGAGGCGGCGTGCGTCGGGTTTCAAGGAGTTGCTAGAAGCTACCCATGGAATCAAGGTTAGTGTCACTGTTTCCTTTGGTGGTGGGGGTGGGAGTGGGGGTGGTGGGAGGAGGAAGAGCGACGGATGGAGAGGAAGTGGGGTGTGGCGGGTTTCAAGGAGTTGTTAGAAGCTACTCATGGAATCAACGTTAGTGTCACTGTTTCCTTTGGTGGGGGGGTGGGAGGGGAAGTGCGACGGATGTTGAGGAAGTAGGGTGTGGCGGTTTTCAAGGAGTTGCTAGAAGCTACCCATGGAATCAAGGTAAGTGTCACTGGTTTCCTTTGGTGGTTGTGGTGGTGGTGGGAGAGCGACGATGCAGAGGAAGGTGGGGTGCGGCGGGTTTCAAGGAGCTGCTGGAAGCTACTCATGAATCAAGGTTAGTGGTCACTGTTCCTTTGGTGGTGGTGGTGGTGAGAGGGGAAGAGCGCGGATGGAGAGGAAAGCGGCGTGCGCGGGTACCAAGGAGTTGTTAGAAGCTACCCATGGAATCAAGGTTAGTGTCACTGTTTCCTTTGTGGTGGTGGTGGTGGAGAGCGATGGATGGAGAGGAGCAGCATGCGACGGGTTTTCAGAGTTGCTAGAAGCTACCCATGGAATCAAGGTTAGTGTCACTGTTTCCTTTGGTGGTGGTGGTGGTGGTGGAAGAAGCGACGGTTAGTGTCACTGTTTCCCTTTGGTGGTGGGGGTGGGAGTGGGGGTGGTGGGAGGAGGAAGAGCGACGGATGGAGAGGAAGTGGGGTGTGGCGGGTTCAAGGAGTTGTTAGAAGCTACTCATGGAATCAACGTTAGTGGTCACTGTTTCCTTTGGTGGGGGGGTGGGAGGGGGAAGTGCGACGGATGTTGAGGAAGTGGGGTGTGGCGGGTTTCAAGGAGTTGCTAGAAGCTACCCATGGAATCAAGGTAAGTGTCACTGTTTCCTTTGGTGGTTGTGGTGGTGGTGGGAGAGCGACGGATGCAGAGGAAGTGGGGTGCGGCAGGTTTCAAGGAGCTGCTGGAAGCTACCCATGGAATCAAGGTTAGTGTCACTGTTTCCTTTGGTGGTGGTGGTGGTCAGAGGAGGAAGAGCGACGGATGAAGAGGAAGCGGCGTGCGGCGGGTTCCAAGGAGTTGTTAGAAGCTACCCATGGAATCAAGGTTAGTGTCACTGTTTCCTTTGGTGGTGGTGGTGGTGGGAGAGCGATGGATGGAGAGGAAGCGGCATGCGACGGGTTTCAAGGAGTTGCTAGAAGCTACCCATGTAATCAAGGTTAGTGTCACTGTTTCCTTTGGTGGTGGTGGTGGTGGTGGAAGAGCGATGGATGGAGAGGAAGCGGAGTGCGTCGGGTTTCAAGGAGTTGCTAGAAGCTACCCATGGAATCAAGGTTAGTGTCACTGTTTCCTTTGGTGGTGGGGGTGGTGGGAGGAGAAAGAGCGACGGATGGAGAGGAAGTGGGGTGTGGCGGGTTTCAAAGAGTTGTTAGAAGCTACTCATGGAATCAACGTTAGTGTCACTGTTTCCTTTGGTGGTAGTGGTGGTGGTGGGAGAGCGGCGGATGGAGAGGAAGCGGCGTGCGTCGGGTTTCAAGGAGCTGCTGGAAGCTACCCATGGAATCAAGGTTAGTGTCACTGTTTCCTTTGGTGGTGGTGGTGGTGGTGGGAGGAGGACGAGCGACAGATAGAGAGGAAGCGGGGTGCGGCGGGTTTCAAGGAGTTGCTAGAAGCTACCCATGGAATCAAGGTAAGTGTCACTGTTTCCTTTGGTGGTTGTGGTGGTGGTGGGAGAGCGACGGATGCAGAGAAGTGGGGTGCGGCAGGTTTCAAGGAGCTGCTGGAAGCTACCCATGGAATCAAGGTTAGTGTCACTGTTTCCTTTGGTGGTGGTGGTGGTGGGAGAGCGATGGATGGAGAGGAAGCGGCATGCGACGGGTTTCAAGGAGTTGCTAGAAGCTACCCATGTAATCAAGGTTAGTGTCACTGTTTCCTTTGGTGGTGGTGGTGGTGGTGGAAGAGCGATGGATGGAGAGGAAGCGGAATGCGTCGGGTTTCAAGGAGTTGCTAGAAGCTACCCATGGAATCAAGGTTAGTGTCACTGTTTCCTTTGGTGGTGGGGGTGGTGGGAGGAGAAAGAGCGACGGATGGAGAGGAAGTGGGGTGTGGCGGGTTTCAAAGAGTTGTTAGAAGCTACTCATGGAATCAATGTTAGTCTCACTGTTTCCTTTGGTGGTAGTGGTGGTGGTGGGAGAGCGGCGGATGGAGAGGAAGCGGCGTGCGTCGGGTTTCAAGGAGCTGCTGGAAGCTACCCATGGAATCAAGGTTAGTGTCACTGTTTCCTTTGGTGGTGGTGGTGGTGGTGGGAGGAGGACGAGCGACAGATAGAGAGGAAGCGGGGTGCGGCGGGTTTCAAGGAGTTGCTAGAAGCTACCCATGGAATCAAGGTAAGTGTCACTGTTTCCTTTGGTGGTGGTGGTGGTGGTGGGAGAGCGATGGATGGAGAGGAAGCGGCGTGCGTCGGGTTTCAAGGAGTTGCTAGAAGCTACCCATGGAATCAAGGTTAGTGTCACTGTTTCCTTTGGTGGTGGGGGTGGGAGTGGGGGTGGTGGGAGGAGGAAGAGCGACGGATGGAGAGGAAGTGGGGTGTGGCGGGTTTCAAGGAGTTGTTAGAAGCTACTCATGGAATCAACGTTAGTGTCACTGTTTCCTTTGGTGGGGGGGGTGGGAGGGGGAAGTGCGACGGATGTTGATGAAGTGGGGTGTGGCGGGTTTCAAGGAGTTGCTAGAAGCTACCCATGGAATCAAGGTAAGTGTCACTGTTTCCTTTGGTGGTTGTGGTGGTGGTGGGAGAGCGACGGATGCAGAGGAAGTGGGGTGCGGCAGGTTTCAAGGAGCTGCTGGAAGCTACCCATGGAATCAAGGTTAGTGTCACTGTTTCCTTTGGTGGTGGTGGTGGTCAGAGGAGGAAGAGCGACGGATGGAGAGGAAGCGGCGTGCGGCGGGTTCCAAGGAGTTGTTAGAAGCTACCCATGGAATCAAGGTTAGTGTCACTGTTTCCTTTGGTGGTGGTGGTGGTGGGAGAGCGATGGATGGAGAGGAAGCGGCATGCGACGGGTTTCAAGGAGTTGCTAGAAGCTACCCATGTAATCAAGGTTAGTGTCACTGTTTCCTTTGGTGGTGGTGGTGGTGGTGGAAGAGCGATGGATGGAGAGGAAGCGGAGTGCGTCGGGTTTCAAGGAGTTGCTAGAAGCTACCCATGGAATCAAGGTTAGTGTCACTGTTTCCTTTGGTGGTGGGGGTGGTGGGAGGAGAAAGAGCGACGGATGGAGAGGAAGTGGGGTGTGGCGGGTTTCAAAGAGTTGTTAGAAGCTACTCATGGAATCAACGTTAGTGTCACTGTTTCCTTTGGTGGTAGTGGTGGTGGTGGGAGAGCGGCGGATGGAGAGGAAGCGGCGTGCGTCGGGTTTCAAGGAGCTGCTGGAAGCTACCCATGGAATCAAGGTTAGTGTCACTGTTTCCTTTGGTGGTGGTGGTGGTGGTGGGAGGAGGACGAGCGACAGATAGAGAGGAAGCGGGGTGCGGCGGGTTTCAAGGAGTTGCTAGAAGCTACCCATGGAATCAAGGTAAGTGTCACTGTTTCCTTTGGTGGTTGTGGTGGTGGTGGGAGAGCGACGGATGCAGAGAAGTGGGGTGCGGCAGGTTTCAAGGAGCTGCTGGAAGCTACCCATGGAATCAAGGTTAGTGTCACTGTTTCCTTTGGTGGTGGTGGTGGTGGGAGAGCGATGGATGGAGAGGAAGCGGCATGCGACGGGTTTCAAGGAGTTGCTAGAAACTACCCATTTAATCAAGGTTAGTGTCACTGTTTCCTTTGGTGGTGGTGGTGGTGGTGGAAGAGCGATGGATGGAGAGGAAGCGGAATGCGTCGGGTTTCAAGGAGTTGCTAGAAGCTACCCATGGAATCAAGGTTAGTGTCACTGTTTCCTTTGGTGGTGGGGGTGGTGGGAGGAGAAAGAGCGACGGATGGAGAGGAAGTGGGGTGTGGCGGGTTTCAAAGAGTTGTTAGAAGCTACTCATGGAATCAACGTTAGTGTCACTGTTTCCTTTGGTGGTAGTGGTGGTGGTGGGGAGAGCGGCGGATGGAGAGGAAGCGGCGTGCGTCGGGTTTCAAGGAGCTGCTGGAAGCTACCCATGGAATCAAGGTTAGTGTCACTGTTTCCTTTGGTGGTGGTGGTGGTGGTGGGAGGAGGACGAGCGACAGATAGAGAGGAAGCGGGGTGCGGCGGGTTTCAAGGAGTTGCTAGAAGCTACCCATGGAATCAAGGTAAGTGTCACTGTTTCCTTTGGTGGTGGTGGTGGTGGTGGGAGAGCGATGGATGGAGAGGAAGCGGCGTGCGTCGGGTTTCAAGGAGTTGCTAGAAGCTACCCATGGAATCAAGGTTAGTGTCACTGTTTCCTTTGGTGGTGGGGGTGGGAGTGGGGGTGGTGGGGAGGAGGAAGAGCGACGGATGGAGAGGAAGTGGGGTGTGGCGGGTTTCAAGGAGTTGTTAGAAGCTACTCATGGAATCAACGTTAGTGTCACTGTTTCCTTTGGTGGGGGGGGGTGGGAGGGGGAAGTGCGACGGATGTTGATGAAGTGGGGTGTGGCGGGTTTCAAGGAGTTGCTAGAAGCTACCCATGGAATCAAGGTAAGTGTCACTGTTTCCTTTGGTGGTTGTGGTGGTGGTGGGAGAGCGACGGATGCAGAGGAAGTGGGGTGCGGCAGGTTTCAAGGAGCTGCTGGAAGCTACCCATGGAATCAAGGTTAGTGTCACTGTTTCCTTTGGTGGTGGTGGTGGTCAGAGGAGGAAGAGCGACGGATGGAGAGGAAGCGGCGTGCGGCGGGTTCCAAGGAGTTGTTAGAAGCTACCCATGGAATCAAGGTTAGTGTCACTGTTTCCTTTGGTGGTGGTGGTGGTGGGAGAGCGATGGATGGAGAGGAAGCGGCATGCGACGGGTTTCAAGGAGTTGCTAGAAGCTACCCATGTAATCAAGGTTAGTGTCACTGTTTCCTTTGGTGGTGGTGGTGGTGGTGGAAGAGCGATGGATGGAGAGGAAGCGGAGTGCGTCGGGTTTCAAGGAGTTGCTAGAAGCTACCCATGGAATCAAGGTTAGTGTCACTGTTTCCTTTGGTGGTGGGGGTGGTGGGAGGAGAAAGAGCGACGGATGGAGAGGAAGTGGGGTGTGGCGGGTTTCAAAGAGTTGTTAGAAGCTACTCATGGAATCAACGTTAGTGTCACTGTTTCCTTTGGTGGTAGTGGTGGTGGTGGGAGAGCGGCGGATGGAGAGGAAGCGGCGTGCGTCGGGTTTCAAGGAGCTGCTGGAAGCTACCCATGGAATCAAGGTTAGTGTCACTGTTTCCTTTGGTGGTGGTGGTGGTGGTGGGAGGAGGACGAGCGACAGATAGAGAGGAAGCGGGGTGCGGCGGGTTTCAAGGAGTTGCTAGAAGCTACCCATGGAATCAAGGTAAGTGTCACTGTTTCCTTTGGTGGTTGTGGTGGTGGTGGGAGAGCGACGGATGCAGAGAAGTGGGGTGCGGCAGGTTTCAAGGAGCTGCTGGAAGCTACCCATGGAATCAAGGTTAGTGTCACTGTTTCCTTTGGTGGTGGTGGTGGTGGGAGAGCGATGGATGGAGAGGAAGCGGCATGCGACGGGTTTCAAGGAGTTGCTAGAAACTACCCATTTAATCAAGGTTAGTGTCACTGTTTCCTTTGGTGGTGGTGGTGGTGGTGGAAGAGCGATGGATGGAGAGGAAGCGGAATGCGTCGGGTTTCAAGGAGTTGCTAGAAGCTACCCATGGAATCAAGGTTAGTGTCACTGTTTCCTTTGGTGGTGGGGGTGGTGGGAGGAGAAAGAGCGACGGATGGAGAGGAAGTGGGGTGTGGCGGGTTTCAAAGAGTTGTTAGAAGCTACTCATGGAATCAACGTTAGTGTCACTGTTTCCTTTGGTGGTAGTGGTGGTGGTGGGAGAGCGGCGGATGGAGAGGAAGCGGCGTGCGTCGGGTTTCAAGGAGCTGCTGGAAGCTACCCATGGAATCAAGGTTAGTGTCACTGTTTCCTTTGGTGGTGGTGGTGGTGGTGGGAGGAGGACGAGCGACAGATAGAGAGGAAGCGGGGTGCGGCGGGTTTCAAGGAGTTGCTAGAAGCTACCCATGGAATCAAGGTAAGTGTCACTGTTTCCTTTGGTGGTGGTGGTGGTGGTGGGAGAGCGATGGATGGAGAGGAAGCGGCGTGCGTCGGGTTTCAAGGAGTTGCTAGAAGCTACCCATGGAATCAAGGTTAGTGTCACTGTTTTCCTTTGGTGGTGGGGGTGGGAGTGGGGGTGGTGGGAGGAGGAAGAGCGACGGATGGAGAGGAAGTGGGGTGTGGCGGGTTTCAAGGAGTTGTTAGAAGCTACTCATGGAATCAACGTTAGTGTCACTGTTTCCTTTGGTGGGGGGGGGTGGGAGGGGAAGTGCGACGGATGTTGATGAAGTGGGGTGTGGCGGGTTTCAAGGAGTTGCTAGAAGCTACCCATGGAATCAAGGTAAGTGTCACTGTTTCCTTTGGTGGTTGTGGTGGTGGTGGGAGAGCGACGGATGCAGAGGAAGTGGGGTGCGGCAGGTTTCAAGGAGCTGCTGGAAGCTACCCATGGAATCAAGGTTAGTGTCACTGTTTCCTTTGGTGGTGGTGGTGGTCAGAGGAGGAAGAGCGACGGATGGAGAGGAAGCGGCGTGCGGCGGGTTCCAAGGAGTTGTTAGAAGCTACCCATGGAATCAAGGTTAGTGTCACTGTTTCCTTTGGTGGTGGTGGTGGTGGGAGAGCGATGGATGGAGAGGAAGCGGCATGCGACGGGTTTCAAGGAGTTGCTAGAAGCTACCCATGTAATCAAGGTTAGTGTCACTGTTTCCTTTGGTGGTGGTGGTGGTGGTGGAAGAGCGATGGATGGAGAGGAAGCGGAGTGCGTCGGGTTTCAAGGAGTTGCTAGAAGCTACCCATGGAATCAAGGTTAGTGTCACTGTTTCCTTTGGTGGTGGGGGTGGTGGGAGGAGAAAGAGCGACGGATGGAGAGGAAGTGGGGTGTGGCGGGTTTCAAAGAGTTGTTAGAAGCTACTCATGGAATCAACGTTAGTGTCACTGTTTCCTTTGGTGGTAGTGGTGGTGGTGGGAGAGCGGCGGATGGAGAGGAAGCGGCGTGCGTCGGGTTTCAAGGAGCTGCTGGAAGCTACCCATGGAATCAAGGTTAGTGTCACTGTTTCCTTTGGTGGTGGTGGTGGTGGTGGGAGGAGGACGAGCGACAGATAGAGAGGAAGCGGGGTGCGGCGGGTTTCAAGGAGTTGCTAGAAGCTACCCATGGAATCAAGGTAAGTGTCACTGTTTCCTTTGGTGGTTGTGGTGGTGGTGGGAGAGCGACGGATGCAGAGAAGTGGGGTGCGGCAGGTTTCAAGGAGCTGCTGGAAGCTACCCATGGAATCAAGGTTAGTGTCACTGTTTCCTTTGGTGGTGGTGGTGGTGGGAGAGCGATGGATGGAGAGGAAGCGGCATGCGACGGGTTTCAAGGAGTTGCTAGAAACTACCCATTTAATCAAGGTTAGTGTCACTGTTTCCTTTGGTGGTGGTGGTGGTGGTGGAAGAGCGATGGATGGAGAGGAAGCGGAATGCGTCGGGTTTCAAGGAGTTGCTAGAAGCTACCCATGGAATCAAGGTTAGTGTCACTGTTTCCTTTGGTGGTGGGGGTGGTGGGAGGAGAAAGAGCGACGGATGGAGAGGAAGTGGGGTGTGGCGGGTTTCAAAGAGTTGTTAGAAGCTACTCATGGAATCAACGTTAGTGTCACTGTTTCCTTTGGTGGTAGTGGTGGTGGTGGGAGAGCGGCGGATGGAGAGGAAGCGGCGTGCGTCGGGTTTCAAGGAGCTGCTGGAAGCTACCCATGGAATCAAGGTTAGTGTCACTGTTTCCTTTGGTGGTGGTGGTGGTGGTGGGAGGAGGACGAGCGACAGATAGAGAGGAAGCGGGGTGCGGCGGGTTTCAAGGAGTTGCTAGAAGCTACCCATGGAATCAAGGTAAGTGTCACTGTTTCCTTTGGTGGTGGTGGTGGTGGTGGGAGAGCGATGGATGGAGAGGAAGCGGCGTGCGTCGGGTTTCAAGGAGTTGCTAGAAGCTACCCATGGAATCAAGGTTAGTGTCACTGTTTCCTTTGGTGGTGGGGGTGGGAGTGGGGTTGGTGGGAGGAGGAAGAGCGACGGATGGAGAGGAAGTGGGGTGTGGGCGGGTTTCAAGGAGTTGTTAGAAGCTACTCATGGAATCAACGTTAGTGTCACTGTTTCCTTTGGTGGGGGGGGTGGGAGGGGGAAGTGCGACGGATGTTGATGAAGTGGGGTGTGGCGGGTTTCAAGGAGTTGCTAGAAGCTACCCATGGAATCAAGGTAAGTGTCACTGTTTCCTTTGGTGGTTGTGGTGGTGGTGGGAGAGCGACGGATGCAGAGGAAGTGGGGTGCGGCGGGTTTCAAGGAGCTGCTGGAAGCTACCCATGGAATCAAGGTTAGTGTCACTGTTTCCTTTGGTGGTGGTGGTGGTGAGAGGAGGAAGAGCGACGGATGGAGAGGAAGCGGCGTGCGGCGGGTTTCAAGGAGTTGTTAGAAGCTACCCATGGAATCAAGGTTAGTGTCACTGTTTCCTTTGGTGGTGGTGGTGGTGGGAGAGCGATGGATGGAGAGGAAGCGGCATGCGACGGGTTTCAAGGAGTTGCTAGAAGCGACCCATGTAATCAGGGTTAGTGTCACTGTTTCCTTTGGTGGTGGTGGTGGTGGTGGAAGAGCGATGGATGGAGAGGAAGCGGAGTGCGTCGGGTTTCAAGGAGTTGCTAGAAGCTACCCATGGAATCAAGGTTAGTGTCACTGTTTCCTTTGGTGGTGGGGGTGGTGGGAGGAGAAAGAGCGACGGATGGAGAGGAAGTGGGGTGTGGCGGGTTTCAAAGAGTTGTTAGAAGCTACTCATGGAATCAACGTTAGTGTCACTGTTTCCTTTGGTGGTGGTGGTGGTGGTGGTGGTGGTGGGAGAGCGGCGGATGGAGAGGAAGCGGCGTGCGTCGGGTTTCAAGGAGCTGCTGGAAGCTACCCATGGAATCAAGGTTAGTGTCACTGTTTCCTTTGGTGGTGGTGGTGGTGGTGGGAGGAGGACGAGCGACAGATGGAGAGGAAGCGGGGTGCGGCGGATTTCAAGGAGTTGCTAGAAGCTACCCATGGAATCAAGGTAAGTGTCACTGTTTCCTCTGGTGGTGGTGGTGGTGGTGGTGGTGGTGGTGGTGGTGGGAGAGTGATGGATGGAGAGGAAGCGGAGTGCGTCGGGTTTCAAGGAGTTGCTAGAAGCTACCCATGGAATCAAGGTTAGTGTCACTGTTTCCATTGGTGGTGGGGGTGGGGGTGGGGGTGGTGGGAGGAGGAAGAGCGACGGATGGAGAGGAAGTGGGGTGTGGCGGGTTTCAAGGAGTTGTTAGAAGCTACTCATGGAATCAACGTTAGTGTCACTGTTTCCTTTGGTGGGGGGGGGTGGGAGGGGGAAGTGCGACGGATGTTGAGGAAGTGGGGTGTGGCGGGTTTCAAGGAGTTGCTAGAAGCTACCCATGGAATCAAGGTAAGTGTCACTGTTTCCTTTGGTGGTTGTGGTGGTGGTGGGAGAGCGACGGATGCAGAGGAAGTGGGGTGCGGCGGGTTTCAAGGAGCTGCTGGAAGCTACCCATGGAATCAAGGTTAGTGTCACTGTTTCCTTTGGTGGTGGTGGTGGTGAGAGGAGGAAGAGCGACGGATGGAGAGGAAGCGGCGTGCGGCGGGTTTCAAGGAGTTGTTAGAAGCTACCCATGGAATCAAGGTTAGTGTCACTGTTTCCTTTGGTGGTGGTGGTGGTGGTGGGAGAGCGATGGATGGAGAGGAAGCGGCATGCGACGGGTTTCAAGGAGGTGCTAGAAGCTACCCATGGAATCAAGGTTAGTGTCACTGTTTCCTTTGGTGGTGGTGGTGGTGGTGGAAGAGCGATGGAGGGAGAGGAAGCAGAGTGCGTCGGGTTTCAAGGAGTTGCTAGAAGCTACCCATGGAATCAAGGTTAGTGTCACTGTTTCCTTTGGTGGTGGGGGGTGGTGGGAGGAGAAAGAGCGACGGATGGAGAGGAAGTGGGGTGTGGCGGGTTTCAAAGAGTTGTTAGAAGCTACTCATGGAATCAACGTTAGTGTCACTGTTTCCTTTGGTGGTGGTGGTGGTGGTGGGAGAGCGGCGGATGGAGAGGAAGCGGCGTGCGTCGGGTTTCAAGGAGCTGATGGAAGCATCCCATGGAAATCAAGCGTTTAGTGTCATGTTTCCTTTGGTTGGTGGGGTGGTTGGTGGTGGGTGGAGAGGAGACGAGCGACAGATGGAGAGGAAGCGGGGGTGCGGCGGGTTTCAAGGAGTTGCTAGAAGCTACCCATGGAATCAAGGTAATAGTCGTTCACTGTTTCCTCTGGTGGTGGTTGGTGGTGGTTGGTGGGAGGAGCGATGGATGGAGAGAACGCGGCGTGCGTCGGGGTTTCAAGGAGTTGCTAGAAGCGCTTTACCCATGGAATCAAGGTAAGTGTCACTGTTTCCTTTGGTGGTGGTGGTGGTGGTGGTGGGAGAGCGATGGATGGAGAGGAAGAGTCGGCGTGCGCTGATGGTTCAAGGAGGTTTGCTAGAAGTCTACCCATGGAATCATGGTTAGTGTCACTGTTTCCTTTGGTGGTGGTGGTGGTGGTGGTGGGAGAGCGATGGATGGAGAGGAAGAGGGCTTGCGGCGGGTTTCAAGGAGTTGTTAGAAGCTACCCATGGAATCAAGGTTAGTGTCACTGTTTCCTTTGGTGGTGGTGGTGGTGGTGGGAGAGCGACGGATGGAGAGGAAGCGGCGTGCGGCGGGTTTCAAGGAGTTGCTAGAAGCGACCCATGGAATCAAGGTAAGTGTCACTGTTTCCTCTGGTGGTGGTGGTGGTGGTGGTGGTGGGAGAGCGATGGATGGAGAGGAAGCGGCGTGCGTCGGGTTTCAAGGAGTTGCTAGAAGCTACCCATGGAATCAAGGTAAGTGTCACTGTTTCCTTTGGTGGTGGTGGTGGTAGGAGAGCGATGGATGGAGAGGAAGCGGCGTGCGTCGGGTTTCAAGGAGTTGCTAGAAGCTACTCCTGGGATCAAGATGAGTGTCATTGTTTCCTTTGGTGGTGAATTGTGCACACAGACTACACACACACACACACACACACTATACACACACCACACCCAACGACACTGGTTCCTATTCTAAGGCAAATCAGCCATTCCTCACGTTGCAGGTGACCACCACCAGCAGCAGCAGCACAACAAGCACCAGCACCATACAGTTATCACGTGCACCCAACGATCACACCCAACGACCACACCCAACAACCACACCCAACTACCACACCCAACAACCACACCCAACACCCAACACCCAACGACACTGGTCCCTGTCCTTCAATAAATCTGCCATTTCTCCCCTTGCAGGCAACCAGCGAATGGCGCAAGGTAGCGAAGAAGTTGGAGGAAGAGGATGTTCGCCCACCAACCAACACCAACCACCAACCAACACCAACCAGCATGATGTGCCCCCTTGCAGGCAACCAGTGAATGGCGCAAGGTATCGAAGAAGTTGGAGGGAGAGGATGCATTCGAGTCTTTAGACAAGCTGGAGCGTTTGGAGGTCTTCCAGGTATAGCATATCTTGTATAGTATATCTTGTATAGTATATCTTGTATAGTATATCTTGTATAGTATATCTTGTATAGTATATCTTGTACAGTATATCTTGTACAGTGTATCTTGTACAGTATATCTTGGATAGTATATCTTGGATAGTATATCTTGGATAGTATATCTTGGATAGTATATCTTGTGTAGTATATTTTGTATAGTATATCTTGTGTAGTATATCTTGTCTAGTATATCTTGTGTAGTATATCTTGTATAGTATATCTTGTATAGTATATCTTGTATAGTATATCTTGTATAGTATATCTTGTATAGTATATCTTGTATAGTATATCTTGTGTAGTATATCTTGTATAGTATATCTTGTGTAGTGTATCTTGTGTAGTGTATCTTGTACAGTATATCTCGTATAGTATATCTTGTCTAGTATATCTTGTATAGTATATCTTGTATAGTATATCTTGTATAGTATATCTTGGATAGTATATCTTGTATAGTATATCTTGTATAGTATATCTTGTATAGTATATCTTGTATAGTATATCTTGTATAGTATATCTTGTGTAGTATATCTTGTGTAGTATATCTTGTATAGTATATCTTGTATAGTATATCTTGTGTAGTATATCTTGTGTAGTATATCTTGTATAGTATATCTCGTATAGTACATCGCATATATTATATCGCGTTTTTATATATCGTCAACTTCCATGGTAGCGTTGTCCAGGTAAAGTAGCAGCCCACTATTTTTGGCCTTTTGACGGGGCTCCCTTAATACCACGCCCCACCAGGCATTATCATTGCTGTCTTCCAAGCTGGTCTACTGCATGTCCGCCAAAACTACGTATTTATTCTATAATATATATAATTACCAACCACCCACCACCAACAACCAACTAACCAACCAACCAACCAACCAACCAACTTCTTTCAGGACTTCATCAGAGACCTGGAGAAGAGGGAGAAGGAAGAGAAGGAGAGCGAAAAGGTGTCAAGGAAACGCCATGATCGCATTGCACGTGATGCTTTCAAGGACATGCTGCTCAAGCACAGGTTGGTGTCTGAAGTCAGGGTGGGGTCAGGGTCACAAACACCAACAACACCAACAACAAACAACAAGAATACTACCAACAACAACAACCAACGCCGCCAACCTAAGAAAAATAGTGCAAAAATGTGACGCCATGCTCGCTTTGCACGTGATGCTTTCAAGAACATGCTGCTCAAGCACAGGTTGGTGTCTGAAGTCAGGGTGGGGTCAGGGTCACAAACAACAACAACAACAAAAACAAAAACAACAACAACACCAACAACAAAAAACAAGAATACTGCCACCACCAACAACCAACGCCATCAACTTCAGAGAAGGAGGGCGAAAAAGTGTCAAGGAGACGCCATGCTCGCTTTGCACGTGATGCTTTCAAGGGCATGCTGCTCAAGCACAGGTTGGTGTCGGAGGTCAGAATGGGGTCAGGGTCACAAACACCAACAACACCAACAACAAACAACAAGAATACTTCCAACAACAACAACCAACGTCGCCAACCTAAGAAAAATAGTGCAAAAATGTGACGCCATGATCGCATTGCACGTGATGCTTTCAAGGACATGCTGCTCAAGCACAGGTTGGTGTCTGAAGTCAGGATGGGGTCAGGGTCACAAACACCAACAACACCAACAACAAACAACAAGAATACTACCAACAACAACAACCAACGCCGCCAACCTAAGAAAAAAGTGCAAAAATGTGACGCCATGCTCGCTTTGCACGTGATGCTTTCAAGATGCTCTCAAGCACAGGTTGGTGTCTGAAGTCAGGATGGGATCAGGGTCACAAACAACACCAACAAAAACACCAACAAAAACAAAAACAAAAACAACAACAACAACAACAAAAAACAAGGATACTGCCACCAACAACAACCAACGCCATCAACTTCAGAGAAGGAGGGCGAAAAAGTGTCAAGGAGACGCCATGCTCGCTTTGCACGTGATGCTTTCAAGGACATGCTGCTCAAGCACAGGTTGGTGTCTGAAGTCAGGGTGGGGTCAGGGTCACAAACACCAACAACACCAACAACAAACAACAAGAATACTACCAACAACAACAACCAACGTCGCCATCCTAAGAAAAATAGTGCAAAAATGTGACGCCATGCTCGCTTTGCACGTGATGCTTTCAAGAACATGCTGCTCAAGCACAGGTTGGTGTCTGAAGTCAGGGTGGGGTCAGGGTCACAAACACCAACAACACCAACAACAAAAAACAACAATACCGTACTACCAGAACCACGACCAACCAATGCCATCAACTTATGAGAAGAAGTGCTAAATGTGTCCAGGAGTTACATGATTGCATTGCACGTGATGCTTTCAAGGACATGCTGCTCAAGCACAGGTTGGTGTCTGGGTGGGGTGGGGTCCATAGAGCTGTGTTGGGTGGGGTCAAGATGGGGTCCAGGTGTCTGGGGTCAGGATGGGGTTCATGGTTTCTGGGGTCGGGATGTAGGTCTGTTGAGGATATGGGTCAGGGGTCTGGTGTTGATCGCATTGCACGTGATGCTTTCAAGGACATGCTGTGCAAGCACGGGGCGGGGTCTGTTGTCAAGGGTTACAGGAGTATAGCCAGCTGGTGTCTACCACCACCCCCAGCACCACCCCCTATCAAAATCTAGCCCCGAGCACCCACACCACCCGCACACCCTTTCATGACCTGGTCCCAAACACCCACACCCACACCAACCACACCCAGGCTGGAGGGCCTGATCAGTGTGAAGACCCGATTCAAGGATTATAGCCAGTCGGTATTCACCACCACCACCACCAACAACAACAACAACACCCCTTTCAAAACCTGGCCCCAAGCACCCACACCACCCACGCACCCTCTCATGACCTGGTCCCAAACACCCACACCCACCCACACTCATTTTTAAGGCTGGAGGGCCTGATCAGTGTGAAGACCCGAATCAAGAAGTAAAGCCAGCTGGTGGCCACCACCACCACCCCATTTCAAAACCTGCCCCCGAGCACCCACACCACCCACAGACCCACTCTTGACCTGGTCCCGAACACCCACACCACCCACACCCAGGCTGGAGGGCCTGATCAGTGTTAAGACCCGATTCAAGGAATATAGCCGGCTGGTGTCCACCGATGAGGTGTTCTTGTCTGTGGAGAAGTGTACTCCTGGTTCCAGCCGCCCCAAGGACTTGTTTGAGTACTTCATCGAGGACATGGAGGAGGAGTATGACCGCTCCAAGGTGAGAACCTCCTAGCAGGCTTGTTGCTGGGCACTCCAAAAAATTTGATGTCAGGTGTGTCCGATCGCAAAATCTAAGGTTCAAAATGTACCGATAAAAATCTATGGATAAAAATGTACGTTTAAAAATCTACCAGCCGCCCCAAGGACCTGTTTGAGTACTCCATGGAGGACATGGTGGAGGAGTATGACCGCTCCAAGGTGAGAACCTCCTAGCAGGCTTGTTGCTGGGTACTCCAAAATATTTCATTTCAGGCTTGTCCGATCGCAAAATCTAAGTTCCGTGAGCCAAAATCAACTGTAAAAAATCTACGTTTCAAAGTTTAATGTTCAACATCTATGGATACAAATCTACCAGCCACCCTGGATCTGTTTGATTATGACCCCTCCATGGTAAGCGTGTCTGTGTGTCTGTAAGGAAGAGAGTGTGTGTGTATAAAAGCGAGTGTGTGTCTGAAACAGTGAGTGTGGGTGTGGGTGACTGAAACAGTGTGGGTGTGTGAATGAACGATTGTGTGTGGGTGACTGCAAATGTGAGTGTGGGTGTGGGTGACTGAAACGGTGCAAGTGGGTGACGGAACGATTGTGTGGGGGTGACTGCAAACGTGAGTGTGGGTGTGGGTGGCTGAAACAGTGAGTGTGACTGAAAGAGTGTATGTGTCCCAGTAACAAGATGCTTCACTGCAAGGGCGCAATGTTTTTTCTTTCTTCTTTCTTTTTTTATAAGTGATATTCATGACTAGGGAACGGCAACAATATTAGTGTTTGGAAAACTAATATTAACTAATATTATTACAGTGTCACAATAATATTAGTTTTTCAAATAAATTCAAAATTCTGGTAAGACGGCTTGTCCGACTAATATTATATATGATTATATAATATTATTTATTCACTTATAATATAGCCGACCCCTACTCATAACTCCCCCTTGCCTCCTTCAAGCCGCGGGCTCATTTTGAGTTCAGTAGGGCACCAGGAGAAATGTCATCATCATCGTCGTCGTCATCATCGTCGTCGTCATCATCACCACCACCATCATCATCATCATCATCATCATCCTCGTTGTCGTCATCATCACCACCACCATCATCATCATCATCATCTGCAACCAGGCTTGTTCAAGGTTACTTCAAAATGTGTGCCTCAAATGTACGCCTCGTGATTGTTTTTAGACGTGCCTTATCTTAGACGCAAAGTTTTAGGAGCCAACATGTAGGTGTAATGAGCCAAAATATATCAAGACCTGGTTCCCAACACCCACCCACCCCTACCCCCTACCCCGCACCCCGTTGTATTCTTTCCCTTTCCCTCGTTGCTGCAGAACGTGCTGACAGATGTGGTGAAGGAGCACCAGATGGGTAATGTAACCTGGTCCCCAACACCCCAACACACACCACCCCTACCCTCTACCCCTTTCAAGACCTATTTCCCTCCACCCCCACCACCCCTTTCCCTAGTCGCTGCAGAACGTGCTGAAAGACCTGGTGAAAGAGCACCAAATGGGTAATGTGACCTGGTCCCCAACACCCCCCCACACACCACACCCAGATATATTCTTTCCCTTTCCCTCGTTGCTGCAGAACGTGCTGAAAGACCTGGTGAAGGAGCACCAAATGGGAACTGTGAGCAGCGCAACCACTTTCGAGGATTGGCTAGCAGCCTTGGAGGAGAAGGCGGGTCAGGAGGTGATCAAGAAGATGGAGGCAAGCTACATGTAAGTAGGGAACGGCCATGTTATATAGTCAGGAGGTGATCAAGAAGATGGAGGCAAGCTGCATGTAAGTAGGGAACGGCCATGTTATATAATCAGGAGGTGATCAAGAAGATGGAGGCAAGCTGCATGTAAGTAGGGAACGGCCATGTTATATAGTCAGGAGGTGATCAAGAAGATGGAGGCAAGCTGCATGTAAGTAGGGAACGGCCATGTTATATAGTCAGGAGGTGATCAAGAAGATGGAGGCAAGCTGCATGTAAGTAGGGAACGGCCATGTTATATAGTCAGGAGGTGATCAAGAAGATGGAGGCAAGCTGCATGTAAGTAGGGAACGGCCATGTTATATAGTCAGGAGGTGATCAAGAAGATGGAGGCAAGCTGCATGTAAGTAGGGAGGGAGCACCGAGACCTGCTTCTGTTTTAGGAAGTTGGAGGGCTTTAGTGGGAAAATATCTGGGAAGTGTGCAGCAGAGTTTGATTGTTTTGAGAACTGCTATATCAATGACATGGATGTCAGTGAGTAAGAAGGGGGCTACTATCATGGAATATTTAATAGCTGCACGTACACATTGCGTGATAATGCGGACACATTGATGTGGGGTTGCTCTGGGTTTGGCGGAGGCTGGTCACGAGATGATCAAGAAGATGGATTCAGGCTACTTGTAAGTAGGGAACGGCTATGTTATATAATATTAGTGAATAAAGAATATTATATAATATTACATAACAGTACATAGAAAGAACGCCGACCAAATAACCAAACAACAAAACGAACCAACAAAACAAACAACGTTAACCAAACAAACAACATTAACCAAACAAAACAACAAAAGAAACCAACTCCCTGCTTTGTTCCAATACAGGCACACGTACCAATCAACCAACCTCAATCAAACAAAACAACTCCCTGGTATGTTTCAATACAGGCACACGTACTTTGAGGAGCTGGTTGGCCGAGCTAGGCTGCGAGAAGAAGAAGAGGCTGACCGAAAACGGCGGTACAAGGACAAGCTTGGCTCCCTCATCAGACATGCTCGCCCTACAGTGACCGCCAGCACCACCTGGGAGGATTTCCTGAAGAGCAACGAGCAAGAGCCCGAAATCAAAACGGTAAGGGGCCAGACTTGGGGGGGCAATGCAGAAATATTGGCCTGTTCAGATACGTATGACGTGACATTCAGGCATGAACATGCTCGCACACACAAGCACATAGATTACGCAGATGAATGCTCACATGCGCACACATGGACATTCTCACACATGTGGACACATGCACACATACGCACACATGCACTCACACAACGTGGCCACATAGACACACAAGCACACACATGGACACACCTGCACACACAAGCACACACACAATGTGGACAAATACACACGCACACATGGACACATGTGCACACACAACGTGGACACCTGGCCACGCACACAAGTACACATATGTGGACATCTACAAGCGCACACATGCAGGCAGACCAAACAAACAGGCATACGCATGCGCAAGCACTTGAGTACACAGGATGGCATGTAGTATCATGCGTGAGCGCATACACACATGCGCATGCACCCGTTGAATGACAAGAACCCCCCACACCCCACCCCACGTGTACTTGACCAGTGTCTCCCCAACCACTTCAGATTTGATGTGAGCACTTGAGTATGCACGAGTGCATAATGTGGCATGCATGAGCGCACACACACATGCTCGTTCATCTGCACCAATTGAATGCCAGTAACCCCCCACACTCCACACCCCAACCCAATACGTGCTTGATCAGGGTCTCCCCAACCACTTCAGATTTAGTGGGAGCACTCAAGTACGCACAAGTGCATTCGCCTGCACCCATTGAATGACAACACCCCCCCCCCCCCCCCCCCCCACACACACACACAGGTACACATGCACATGCGCATGCACCTGCACCCATTGAATGACTAAAAACCCCACACCCCACCTCGCACATAAACACACACCACTCCCACCACCACACTCACACCGACCTCTTCCTTGTAACACAGCTTGGTATTGAAGAGTCCAAGGCAGTGTTTGAAGAGTACCTACTTAAACTGCACCGGAAGGCAGAGAAGAGGCGAAAGCATGAAAGGTCAGGATCTGACTCGGAGGAGGAGGGCCGACGGACCGACAAGAAATCACGTCGAGATGACGACAGCGGATATAGCGGGGACGAGGGGGAGCGATCTGCAAGGCGCAGGGAGAAGAAGCACAAAAAGGAGAAGAAGAGCAGGTGAGCCAAGGGTTTAGGGTATCCCAAGACAACCCCACACCACAACTTCTGGGGGTTCTTCCAAGAATCCTATCTTAATCATCAGAATGTAGATATGTGTTATACATGTACGCCTTTCCAGGGGGATGACAGCCCCACCCCCCCCCCCCCCCCCACCCCCCCTTTTGGCGGTTGGCCCCGGTGCAAGCAAACAGGCTGGCCCCCTCAACCTCGTGCTTTCTTATCATATTTATGTTTTATTTATTTACACCTTGCCCTTGACGATACCTTGCCCCTTACAAAACGCAGTAAGTACAGGGACCGGGAGAGGCGCAGGAGTGAGTCCCCTGGATCCCCGGAAGAAGGAGACCTGGACGCTTGAATTTGAATTGTTACATGGTTCTTCAGACAATTATGGGCTGCTCACCATCTGCCAGTTGCAAGCCCCCCCGTGTGTGATGCCCATGGAAACCAAGGCACACACCTGGATGCTTGAGTCAAGGGTGGAAGCGTATTTATCAGACCTTGACGCTGGAGCCTGGAGTGGATGCGAGACAAGTGACAAGCACACTTCAAGGCCACGCCGTATCTGTACACCTGGATTTAGTGCGAAGTATGTTGGTTTCTTGGGAAATGTGACAATTTACTATGTTCTAATGGCGAACTCAATCTTATAAATAAATAGTACGCCTTATTACAAGGCGTGTGGTTGAAGGGGCCAGCCCGTTTGCTTTCACTGGGGCCAACCACCTCTCAATCCTATTATAGTTCAGAATCGCAAAATTAATTTAGCTCTGTATCACGAACTAAGGCCCCCCGTCGGTAAAACGATTGTTTGGGGTTCGGTTTATCAGTGTTTTCTGTTAAGCCCCTCCTGACATCACATTTGGGCAAGTCCCTTAAGTCTATTTGGCTACCCCTGGACTGTAACAACATACATACATTTGAATGATAAACAACAGGAAGACAGGCGAAGGCAATAATAACACATGATACGACGTACAAATTAGTTAGTATGTTAGCCTCGAATCGGAGCCTATGCTAGCTTGGGGGGAGTTCCGTTCTTGAGTATCTTGGGCTAGTCCCTGTTACTCCGAGCTACCACTGGATTGTAATAAAACTGCAAGAAGAAACATAATGCATGCAATGCTGACATTGTCATATACAGGCCATAGTTTACCGCTTGACTCATGGCGAGCCCGCTCCACAACATTCCAAAATTAGGGGGGTCTTCCAGCCATCCCCGAAATCACTGGGTACTCACAACTAAGGACTGTTCTTAGCAGCTCCTTGAGCCAGCCAATGGGACAAGCCCCAGGATTTCAAATGGATTGGAAAGCTGATAACATCAGCTTCCAAGTGCACTAAGTTGCTTTGGGTTTGGCTGGATAGGCAGTCAGGGGAGCTGCCTAAAAGTTGGTAGTAAAAGGCGAAAAGGAGCTACAAAGCGATTGCAGAGAAGGATGTAGACAGGTTGTTGCATCTGTTGCATAAGACTGTTTTCATCAGCTAAAAGAAGAAGGAGAAGATGAAGTGAGACATACGAGTAGCGATATTAATTGTTCAGCTGAAAGAAGGGAATCCGAGACTCCGTCTCCCTACACGATTTTGGTGTTTGAGGGCCCACCCTACCCTACCCTACCTTACCTTATCTTACACCACATCACATTGCATGGCATTGTCAAATGCAGGCCAGTGTTGAACCAAGATAGACAAGCCCACTCCAAAACTTCCGGGGGGCTCTTCCAACCATCCTCACAAAATCAAAATATAATATATATATGCGAGATATACGTATATCTATCATACACTTTCTCTTGAAGTGTAGCAACTATTGTCATTGATTCACATTATAGTGGTTCTGGCATCCATCGTCTAGAAAAATAGAACTATACATAGTAGAGCCATGCACGGCGGTCCTATTGGTCGGGTCACTGACTGACGGGAAAACCCGCCCTAGTAGACATGGTCCCAGGTTGCTCCAGCTAAGCCCCAAGTGGTACCTATGGGTGGAGGATGCATGTTGCTATACCCTACTACTCTCGCTTCTTGTACACAAGCTCGGTGTTCATACAAGCAGGGATGGTTACGGTATGCGACAATAATTCAAAATAAAAAGAGTAAACAGGATCCCTCAATTGACGTGGTAACGTGGTCCCATGTATGTACGTACCATATGTAACGATGAAGTATAATACTTCGTCCCCTGTCGTCCAGATAGCCCACTATTGCGCCGACATTTCCCTAGCTATTTCTCTTGAAAACCCCCAAACAAATCCCATCTCCTGAGACACTGCCTCTAGAGTCTAGACGCCTCGCTGAGTAGGAGGGCTGCGTTCATCTCGAGTCTCTTTGCCTTCGATAGGCTCTGGCTCCCTGCCTTGGAGGTGTAGTGCTACCGCCTAAGCAATACACCAGCGAATGGACAAGTTTAACTATCATGATCGCCCTGACAGCCTAGCTGATACTACTTCAACTCGAACTCCTGTTGATTCAGCGATTGCATTCTGCTGACGCGTAATTCTCCTGTCTGGGATTTGCGAGTTCAAATCCCTGTTCTGGTTGTCGAATCCCTGATTAGCTTACCTTTTCTCAAAGAGACTTCAAGGGTAGACTGAATAGATAAGCACCGCTGGTGCTAGGCGGAGACGATGTTTCACAACGCGTACCAATCAGGCTTTCTCAGGCATGTCTTCTTCTTGCCATGTCATTTTTGCGAATTATGTAGCGAATGGAGCTTGACTAAACCTGTTCATATTTCTACACTCGCAGCGTTCTTTATAGTATAGGCAGCAAGCCTTTGCACATTTGGTCCAGTGAATGTGAGTCATCCGATGCGCAATCTCCCTCTTTAGCCCAAACAGTCTTCTGAGCTTGTCCTATATGCCCATTGATGAAAGTTTGTTCACAACTGGGCCGTCCTTTGTTGTCTTCCCTTCGACGGACCTCATTTGTCTTCGACTTCGCTATTTGCCCCATTCCTACTTCTCGACCCTTGCGCATATTCAAGTATTTGGTGTTCATCGATGCGCTACCGCGATGCCCATTGCCGACTACGATCTTAACCACCTGAAGCGAACCCTGGTATTGCAATGCACCTCCACACTGCATGAATTCGGCGAGCTAGTTGTTTGATGATGTTGCCTCTAAAGCAATTCAGACGGCTGCAGATTTTGGCGATCGAAAGACTGTAAACATGCACTGCAGCCAACACTGCATGACACCCCCCTATCGCACCTATGACATGCTTCGGCTATGGACCCTCCTCCCGCCTGCTGCCTTTTTCTCTCTGCCGACTCACCTGCTGCCTTTGCTTCTAGCAACTGCCCCGTCCCTTGTTGCTCTCTGTATTTTCGAATGTCCTTGGCCCACTTGCGAGCCGAACCTCTTTGGCGTCGTCTGTCTTTCGCCCTGAGCGAGCCTCACACTCTCCTCTTCTCCCTCTTCTGCCTCTACAGCACGCAACGGGCACATTAAGCGCATCACGGACCAAGACATCCAGTCGTCAGTTATAGAAATCTGCGGAGACAATGTGGCGACAACGTTCGTATCAGCACCGTGTGACCCCAAGGGCACCCTGGGTATCAAGCTGCCCTTCCTGGTTATGATTATCAAGAATATGAAGAAATATTTCAGCTTCGAAGTTGAAGTGTTGGACGACAAAAATGTAAGGAGGCGATTCCGGGCGTCCAACTATCAGGTGGGTCCATTTGACGATGATGATGATGATGGTAACATTTTCCTGGTGCCCTACTAGACTCCAAATGTGCCTGCTGCTGCTGTCGGAGTCTAGGGGGACTTATGATCATCATAAGTGTACCCCATATGTCTTAAGAAAAGTTTCCTCGGGGTTCAAATAAATAAATCCAGACAGAATTGTAATCCAAGCACGCCAGGGAAACTGCACCACAGCAGATCCATACTGCAGCTCGATCAGAGTACTGTACTGTACTGTACTGTAGCTCCATTTGAGTGCTTGACTTGAAACCCTTTACTTTCCTCTTCTCTTTAGCTTATCCCACCCACTCTCACTCACACTCTCATGCACTCACACTCTCATGCACACCCACTCTCACTCACACTCTCATGCACTCTCACCCACGTCCAGTCTCACAGAGGAATGGTCTGCACTCAATAAGAGAGGTCCTGCCGCAATACGTCAGCTTAAGGCAATAGACACTCTCATACTCGCACTCACACTCACGCTCCCACACTGTTTGTTGTCAACAATTCGCACACTCACACTCACCCACTCTTACACTCACACTCATGCTCCCACACTGTTTGTAGTTAACAATTCGCACACTCACCCACACCCACTCTTACACTCACACTCATGCTCCCACACTATTTGTTGTCAACAATTCGCACACTCACACTCACCCACTCTTACACTCACACTCATGCTCCCACACTGTTTGTAGTTAACAATTCGCGCACTCACCCACACCCACTCTTACACTCACACTCATGCTCCCACACTATTTGTTGTCATCAATTCGCACACTCACACTCACCCACTCTTACACTCACACTCATGCTCCTACACTGTTTGTAGTTAACAATTCGCACACTCACCCACACCCACTCTTACACTCACACTCATGCTCCCACACTATTTGTTGTCAACAATTCGCACACTCACACTCACCCACTCTTACGCTCACACTCATGCTCCCACACTGTTTGTAGTTAACAATTCGCACACTCACCCACACCCACTCTTACACTCACACTCATGCTCCCACACTATTTGTTGTCAACAATTCGCACACTCACACTCACCCACTCTTACACTCACACTCACGCTCCCACACTGTTTGTTGTCAACAATTCGCACACTCACCCACACCCACTCTTACACTCACACTCACGCTCCTACACTGTTTGTTGTCAACAATTCGCACACTCACACTCACCCACTCTTACACTCACACTCATGCTCCCACACTGTTTGTAGTTAACAATTCGCAAACTCACCCACGCCCGTGTCGTCAACAACCCACACACTGAATGTTTCGCCCACGCCCACTCTTACACTCATGCCCACTTTGACACCCGTGCCCGCTCTTACACTCACACTAAACTCTAAACCCTAAACCCACACTCTTTGCAGTCAACGGCCCGAGTCAAGCCATTTGTTTGCACCTTGCCCATGCGACTAAACTCTAAACCCTAAACCCACACTCACAGTCAACGACCTACACCTTCCCACAATGATCCACAACAACCCACAACAACCCACTCTTTGCAGTCAAGCCATTTGTTTGCACCATGCCCATGCGACTGAACTCCAAACTCTAAACCGTAAACACACACTCGGAGTCAACATCCCACACCATCCCACAACGACTTACAATGACCCACACCAACCAGCAGCGACCCACACCAACACACAACGACCCACACTTGCAGTCAACGACACGAGTCAAGCCATTTGTTTGCACCATACCCATGCGACTAAACTCCAAACTCTAAACTGTTAACCCAAACTCGCAGTCAACAACCCACACCGTCCCACAACGACTTCCAACGACCCACACCGACCAGCAACGACCCACACCAACCCACAATGACCCACAATTGCAGTCAACGACCCGAGTCAAGCCATTGTTTTGCACTATACCCATGCGACTGAACTCCAAACCCTAAACCGTAAACCCGAACTTGCAGTCAACGACCCATACTGACCCACAACAACCCTCAACGACCCACAACGACCCTCACTGACCTACACAGACCCACACTGACCCACAACAACCCACACAAAGCCACAACAACCCACTCTTTGCAGTCAACAACTGGAGTCAAGCCATTTGTTTGCACCATGCCCATGCGACTCAACTCTAAACCCTAAGCCCCAAATCCACACTTGACTTACGACGATCCGCACCGACCCACAACAACCCACAACGACCCACACCAACATGCAACAACCCACACTTGCAGTCAACGACCCGAGTCAAACCATTTGTTTGCACCATACCCATGCGACTAAACTCCAAACTCTAAACTGTTAACCCAAACCCGCAGTCAACGACCCTCACCGATCCACACCGACCCACACCGACCCACAACAACCCACACTTGCAGTCAACGACCCGAGTCAAGCCATTTGTTTGCACCATGCCCATGCGACTGGATGACGGATGGAACCAGATCCAATTCAACTTGTCGGACTTCACTAGGCGTGCCTATGGTGGGTGGTTGAAAATTGAGAATTGTGGTTGTCGGATTTAATAGGCTTGCCTACGGTGGGTGGTTGCAGTACATTTTGGTCATCCGACTTCACCAGGCATGCCTACGGTGGGTGGTTGAAAATTGAGAATTGTGGTTGTCAGATTTAATAGGCTTGCCTACGGTGGGTGGTTGCAGTAAATTTTGGTCATCCGACTTCTCTAGGCATGCCTACGGTGGGTGGTTGAAAATTGAGAATTGTGGTTGTCGGACTTCACTTGGCATTCCTACAAAGGGTGGTTGAAAACTGAGAATTGTAATTGTTGGAGTAACTACGGTGGGTGGTTGCAGTAAATTGTGGCTAAATACCTAACCACGCCTTGTGCATGTGCCTCCCCCCCAGGCACCAACTTCACATAGACATGGTGAATGCAAGTACGAACATACACACACACACCCAGTTTACACCCTTGTTGTTGTCCTCCATCCCTAACCCCACCCCCTTTTTCTTGTCCTAACCTGTCACATAAAAAACCAACTGCACTGAGGCATCGCGAATGCAAGTACGAACATACACACACATACCCAGTTTACACCCTTGTTGTTGCCCTCCACCCCTAACCCCAACCCCAGCCCCTTTTTCCTGTCCTAACCTGTCATATAAACCACCAATTGCACAGAGACATTGCGAATGTAATTTCACACATACACAGTGTACACACTTGTTCACGAGCCCCCCAACCCCCCTAACCCCAAACCCTTTTTCCTTTCATAACCAGTCATAAATAAAAAAACTCAACACGCCTTGTTCATGTGCCTCCCCCTCAAGAACCAACTACATAGAGACAGTGCGAACGCAAGCACACACGTACACATATACACACACTTACACACACACGTACATACACACACATAGAGACACACATACACACACATGCACATAGAGACACAAATACACACAATACATACACACATAGAGACACACATATACACACATGCACATAGAGACACAAATACACACAATACATACACACATAGAGACACACATACACACACATGCACATAGAGACACAAATACACACAATACATACACACATAGAGACACACATACACACACATGCACATAGAAACACAAATACACACAACACATACACACATAGAGACACACATACACACACATGCACATAGAGACACACATACACACACATGCACATAGAGACACAAATACACACAATACATACACACATAGAGACACACATACACACACATGCACATAGAGACACAAATACACACAATACATACACACATAGAGACACACATACAAACTTACACACACTCACCTCCCCCTCAGGTACAAACTACATATAAACATTCCGAGTACAAGTACACATATGCATATTTAGACACACTTACATATACACACATAGACACACATGCACACTTACATATACACACATACACACTTTTAGTTTGCAGATTTTGCCGTTTTACCCACGCATACTTGATCACCTCCTCCTCAGGTACCAACTACAAAGAAACATTGCGAGTACAAGTACACATATGCACATACAAACACACTTACACGCACATAGACACACATGCACACTTACATTTTGCCGATTTTGCCGTTTTACCCACGCATATTTGATCACCTCCCCCTCAGGTACCAACTACATAGAAACATTGCGAGTACAAGTACATGCGAACTGCCGCATCCGCCGCATCTATTTCTCAGACCGCCTGTACTCAGAAGAGGAGTTGCCACCAGAGTACAAGCTCTTCTTGCCCCTGGTGAGGATTGGCTTCCTGGGAATGGGGTGGCTGGGGGTTGGGGGGAGGGGGTTGACGGGGGGGGGGGGGGGGGGGGGGGGGGGGGGGGGGCACAGTACAAGCTCTTCTTGCCCCTGGTGAGGACTGGTTTGCTGGGAATGGTGTGTGTGTCTGTGTGTGTGGGGGGGGGGATTACCACTGGAGTACAAGCTCTACTTGCCCCTGGTGAGGATTGGCTTGCTGGGAATGGGGGGAGGGCTAGTTGGAGGAGTTGCCTCCTGAGTACAAGCTCTTCTTGCCCCTGGTGAGGACTGGCTTGCTGGGAATGGGGTGGGGTGTTCGTGTGTGTGTGTGGTGGTGGTGTGTGTGTGTGGGGGGGGGGGGGGGGAGTTGCCACCTTAGTACAAGCTCTTCTCGACCCTGGTGAGGATTGGCTTGGGTTCAAAAATTCATATATGTGCATGTTAGCTTATGTGTGCATGTTATGTGTGTGCATGTTAAGGCTGTGTATGTTATGTGTGTGCATGCTAGGGTTTATTTTTTATCGGCTTAGCACGAACTCCGGGCCCCCGCCATCTATGATTTGTTTGGGCTCAATTCACAAGTGTTTTTTTTAACTATCTTTCCCGTTTTGAAGGTTGGGCAAGTCCCTTTGGTCTATTTAGCTACCCCTGGACTGTAAAAATACATATCGGCCGTCCTTGGCACATATATATATAGGGAACGGCAACTAATATTAGTGTTTGAAAATCTAATATCGACTAATATTATTACAGTGTCACAACAATATTAGTTTTTCAAATAAATTCATAATTCTCGTGAGACGGCTCGTCCGACTAGTATTATCTAACATTATTTATTCACTTATGTTATATAACATGGCCGACCCCTATACATATTCTGTCTACCTTGTAGCGTTTCATGACCAAACAACAACAAAATCAAAGTCTAATGAGTTATACGTTACTTAATTCATGTTATTCAAAATGTCAGCAAGCCTGTTTACTGCTTTGCTTATGGTCCCATGCCTGACAGGCGGCTGACGTTTCCTTGTGTCTTATGCCCGTGACAGTTTACTGACCCTTCCTTCCGCCCTGCTTCCTGATGTGCAGCAAAAGTGCTAATGCAGGCACAACGCATGGCTCTAAGGGTGGGGGGATATAGAAGGACTTGGTTCGTCAAAGTCAGGGCACCTGCGTTCATCTGGGATGAGAATTGGATTGTTACATGGGTTTTCAGCCGATTGGGCTTCTCACCATCTTCCTACGCCATATCCCACCTAGAAGCTGCTGCTTGTAGCCAGCCAGCTTCCAGTCTGGCTCAAGGGAGGGGAAAAGGAGCTGTCTAGAATCTGCTGCTTGTAGACAGCCAGCTTCCAGTCTGGCTCAAGGAAGGGGAGAAGGAGCTGTCTAGAATCTGCTGCTTGTAGCCAGCCAGCTTCCAGTCTGTCTCAAGGGAGGGGAAAAGGAGCTGTCTTGAATCTGCTGCTTGTAGACAGCCAGCTTCCAGTCTGGCTCAAGGAAGGGGAGAAGGAGCTGTCTAGAATCTGCTGCTTGTAGCCAGCCAGCTTCCAGTCTGGCTCAAGGAAGGGGAAAAGGAGCTGCCTAGAAGCTGCTGCTTGTAGTCAGCCAGCTTCCAGTCTGGCTCAAGGAAGGGAACACGGAGCTCTCTAGAAGCTGCTACGTGTGAAACCCCAAAAGAAACAGTGAAGGCAAGACCAAGTTTGCCAACTCAGTCGTCAAGTCTGCGCCAGCATGCAAGTTTGCAGCCTGTTTGGTTTTGGTTTGCAGCAATGTGTAGCCTAAAAAAGAATCAGTGAATCCAAGACCAAGCTGGCCAACTCTGTCGTCAAGTCTGCACTAGCATGCAACTTAGCAGCCTGTCAGTTTGCAGCCTGTCAGTTTGCAGCCTATTTTGTTTTTTGGTTTGCTGCTGCAAGTAGCCCAAAACAGAAACCGTGCATTTGGGTGCCATAGACAGCTGACTAAGAAGGGTTTGCTACGTGGGCAGTACAGGGGTCCTGCCCCCCCAGCAATACACATACCTAGTCATGCTCCAACAGGTGCCTTAGACAGCTGTGACAACCTTGTCTGCGCAGCTGCAGGTGTAACTAATCGTCTTGTGAGAGAAACCGACGTCAGAAAGGGTGAAGCCTGCCTCGTGTCGTATGTCATCACCTGCAGCATATATCGAGCTAGGATTGTCTCCCACCTGGAGTTCCCTCTAAGTTTGGTATCTGAGCTGATGGCTGTATGTGGCAGCTTCATGTAGCAAGCTATTTAAATTTAAATTTGATTTGTTACATGGTTCCCCAGCCAACTCTGGGCTGCTCAATGTCTTCAAATCCCAAGCCCCCCCGTGCGGTACCCACGAAAAACAAGGGAGCACACCTAGCAGATTAGACAATTTAAAGACTTGTCCAGGTCCTTTGCTTGTGTGTGTGTGTTTCTTGGATGCCTTTCACAGCCTTGGCTCCATGTAGCGAGCACTGTTTCATTATTGGGCGATGCGTAGCAGCTTCTAGGCAGCTCCCTTTCCATGTCCGTGGGCCAAACATGGAGCTAGTTAGTGTGTCTGAAAGCTGACAAGCTGGCATTCCAATGCAGCTGCAAGCTTTGGGTTTGACCCAGTGTCAGTCTACCAGAGCTGGTGGGAAGCTGCTATGAGTAGCCCAAACAAGTTCTATGCAGCGTCGCATGCGACGCTAAAAATGGGGGAGAGTGATCGCGACGGAGCAACAGGTGGCAACGGAAGCGAGTTAGTTACTAGACTCTTGGCTGACGTGTCAGGCTTCGTCTCGGTCAGACAGATGGATGGTCGGTCGGTCAGTCGCACAGACGGACAGATGGGTGACCCTGGGGGCTCCCGCCCCCTTGAAGAGGGGGCTCCGCCAACAAGAAACAGTGGTAGTAAGCTTTGCTTGTGATGATGATGATGATGATGATGATTGCATTGTTCCTGGTGCCCTACTGGACTCCAACTGTGCCTGTGTCCTGACGGAGTTACAAGGAGGACTCATGAACATCACAAGACATGTATGTGCCAAGTTGTGCATGTATGTCTATTGAATGCTATTCATGGCTTTGGCTTCTCATGTAGCAAGCTATGGCTTGGCTTCAATGGCCTTGGCTTCAATTAAGCTATTCATGGCTGTGGCTTCTCATGTAGCAAGCTATGGCTTGGCTTCAATGGCCTTGGCTTCAATTAAGCAATTCATGGCTGTGGCTTCTCATGTAGCAAGCTATGGCTTGGCTTCAATATCCTTGGAGGTGCGCTCTGCAGCGCTCATTGTTCAATTAGACACGATACATGGCTTTTCGTGTAGCAAGCTACGGCTTGGCTTCAATGTGGCTTGGCTTCCATGGCCTTGTTCTATGAGACACGATACATGGCAGTTGATTGGTTGAATTTGCCCACCTCATGAACTAACTAAACCTATACTAATGCTAAAGCTTATTATTTATTATGCTTGTGTGGCCTAGGGAAGCATGGCTTGTTTGGGGTTCAGTTCACCAGTGCTTTTTATTTTTAACTCGAACTTGAACTTTTTAGCCCCTACTAAATCCAAGGTTGGGCTAGTCCCTTCAGCCTATTTGGCTACCTCCTGGACTGTAACAAACAAACATGTATCTCGTAAATGCACATAAGCCTGCAAGTATCCATCCACCAGGTATTTGTGATGTTTTATTACTACGATCCCACAATTAAATTATCATCCCATGTGAGATAATGATTTTATTATATTTTAGAATTAAATGATCACCGTAGCAAGAACTCAGGCCCCCCATCGGCAACCTCATTGTTTGTGGTTCAGTTCATCAGGGCGTTTTCTTTTGAAGGTCACTTTATCACGGTTGGGCGAGTCCCTTCAGCCTCATTGGCCGACCCCTGGACTATAACATACACACATACAACACATTCCAAACAAGAAAGGTTTAATTGATTACATGGTATCTCAGCCTTCAGGCTTCTCACCGTCAGCAGGGGGTGTATCGTGCTCACTACTCACACAACGTAGTGCAAGTTGAAGTGCTCTTCTTGAACTTCAACTTATTACCGTAGGGGTCTGCATTGTTGGTGGTCTTTGAGGTTGGCTGTTGTAAAAAGAGTGAACAAAATAATTATTTGCTCCAAATTTGACGGTAATTTCAAATCTGGAGGGAAACATAACTTGACTCAAGTGCCATGCTTTGGTGGTCACATTTTAACTTGAACTTGGTTACATTTTAAACCACATTCAATATCCCATAAGCAGATCTTGACCCCTAGGCATACTTAATATACGAGGCATGAGCCTCTTTCAGTGACATACATTGGTCTACTGGTAGACTGAGTCACTCTGAGGATGAAGAGTTTGACTCCCCCTTCGGTCGCTCTTGGCGTTGCAGGTCGTCGTCAACCGCGATGGTAGCTTGTCCAGTTGAGGTTGGAGACCGCTCCCCACCCGCGTACGACGGGCTCCCTTAACAACACGCCCCATCAGGCGTTATCATTACCTTTTTATACGAGGCATGCGATTAAATCATATTTGGGGCTTGGGTATATTAAACTGATACAACTGGGCATAGACTGATCACTTGTACAACCAATCATGGGATTGCACCCCTGGTGCTCAGGAGAGGTAAAGTCTTCATCCTATCCCATATTTAGACTACGGCAAAGGACTGATTGGTAGAGATATATTGGCGCGAAGCCGATAGATCTATCGATACCAGGGAATGAATACCGCTTGCCTGCGCTCCCACTTCCATCCCTTGGATAGATACCGCTTGCTGGCTTGCATGCGCTCCGAAGTCCATCCCTTGGATAGATTCCGCTTGCATGCGCTCCCACTTGCATCCCTTGGATGGATACGGTACCGCTTGCATGCGCTCCCACTTGCATCCATTGGATGGATACCGCTTGCCTGCGCTCCCGCTTCCATCCCTTGGATAGATGCCGCTTGCCTGCGCTCCCACTTCCAACCCTTGGATGGATACCGCTTGTAAACGTTTTCAATGTCCAAATGTTACACCTGGGTATTGTGCAGCCCGATTTCAAACGTTTCCTCCTTACCAAATGCTATACTTGGGCATCGTGCAGCCCTATTTTGAATGTCTATGGCAAAAACCTTAGGGATAGCAATATATATTAGTAGGATATGGCGATGCTCCATTGCTCGAATCCTCGAATTCAACGTTTTCTAAATTTCTAATTTTCTAATTTTCTACTATTTAATAAGTCTTAATTAGTTTTACAGTTAGTAACTAATAATAGTTAAAACCTTAGCTGAATAGCAAGAACTTATCAAACCCGATATGTATTAGTAGGATATAGCACAGCCCTTGTCCCAAACGATAGCAGATTAAGGGGGGGCTTCAAAATTTCATGCGGGCCTGCCTCCTGCGCGCACAGCAGCTAACAAAACTGCTCTTTTGACACATCCACATCAGGCATTGCCAATTTGCCATCCGGCTGATCCCGAAGGTGGAGAGATTGGTAATAGTTGTGATGGGTATGGTATCAGTGGTACTTATGGTGAAGACGAGGTAGTGGGAAAGTGATCCTTGTTGTTGAAGGATACGTCGGAGCTCCTCATACTGGACGCTCTTCTGATATTTGAATGATGCGCTCGAGGCAGGCCACAAACAATAATATGAAATTATATCTGAATGATGCTCAATAGCAGCCGATTCTCACAAGCCATGCATAGCGCTTTGCAAGGTGCCCTTGAGGCAAGCCACATACAATAATTGATCTGTGTGGTAGATCCCTAGTAGCGGGGACTCCCTCTAGTAGCGGTGATGGCCACCCGGCCTCATACTGTTATGCTATTATAGTTGTCATACGCATTGCATGGGCAATCACACTCGTGTGCGTGCCCGCTAGCTGGCGTTATGCACCACCCAGTGTCAGGCCGATGGCTACAACATACCTGTTATGTTACGTATGTACCGGTATACGAGTCCTCAGACTCACAATGCAACCAAGTTATATAATCACTTATCAAACATTAGCACCAGAATGATTACTAACGTCAATGGTATCTGACTAGCTACCATGACCGAAACTTATATGGAAAGGTAGCTGAATAAATTGCTTGTGCCTCATTTAATTATAGTAGCATTGTACTGGGATTAGTCTCCGCTTGATGATGATGACGACGAGGAATAAGGGGGTAAAAAAGGTTATACAGTGACAATCTCAAAATGCTCGACGAACTTTATCCATGTTTGGTCTCATCCACGAGCCAAATATATGTTTCCGACTCAGCAAACCCTCTAACAATTGCAGTTCAGACGTGTATCGCTACGTTTTGAACAACCCTAGGACCTACTAGGTATGAGGTATGAGGACTCACTTGCTTATATGACTACAAATCAGCAATTTAGCTGCTCGCTATCTTCAGCAGTAAAATCAATTACCAGCAGGAAAAAGGAAACGTTAACAAAAACAAGTGCTCGCCGTATATCAGTTTGCCTGTGCGAATGTATCTTCCAGTCCAGGGGTAGCTATCAGCATCAATTGCGGTTCACTCGATCGTTTTATGTCTTGGTGACTACTACTGTACTTCCTTAGAACTATAGCTGTAGATAGTAACTGCTTTTCTGCACAGTGACAGCTTCCTGTAGGCTGCGTCCCCTGGTCCTCTGACACGCGCTGTATAGGCTGTACCCTGATTAGGTTCCAGGCTTCCGCCCCTTCCACCGCTGGTGTCTTTTGTGGTTCCCCAGTCGCTGTAAATATTCTCATCTCCGTGTATAGATTGGCGTGTTTGACCGCCGCAAGCATCTCTCCACTCTTGAAGTGTTTAAGCTGATAGTAGCCAAATACCGAATATGCATGAGTAATTGGCAAGATCAAAAGTCGGCAACACCCATACACCGGCGCTCAGAACTGCACGGCAAAAAGCATTTGGCAAAGGAAGCATGGCTGGACCTACTCAAGTTGAGACCTGAAAAACAGTTGGCAAAACCAAAATTTGCTTGTCTTACATTTCCTTGTTACATTATAGAGTGCGCTATTTGGGTACTGGGAGCTGCAAATAAAGCTTACTTACTTGTCTATCACCAGGTGCTACTTGTATATGACCAAGTGCGGACAGTGGATAGCTCACTCATGGCGTGCATCCAATACATATAAGTGCATAATGTGAAATAATGTGACGAGTCTGGATTTCCAGCCTATCATAGGTAGTATGGCTATTTGCAGCCCATCTGACTATTTGCATTGACTATTTGCAGCTCATTTGCATTTTACTATTTGGAGCCCATTTGCAGCCCATGTCTCCATAGCTACGTTGTGGTCTTACGGAGTCTGCCTGTCGCGTTAGTCTCTCCCAGGCTCAGGGGTCTCTCCCTGTCGAACAGTCTCCCTCTGCCCCCCGCTCTGCCCCCCCGCCCCCGCTCTGCCCCCCGCTCTGCCCCTAGGGCTCTGCCCGCTCTGCCCCCCCACTCTGCCCCCGACCCTTGCCCCGTGCAAGTGAAGGGCCTTGTCCCTAACGATAGCAGATTAAGGGGGTCCTTCAAAATTTCATACGCAGGCCAAGCGCGGGCCTGCCTCCTGCGCGCGCAGCAGCTAACCGAACCTGCTGTTTGAACACATCCACATCAGGCATTGCCATCCGCGGACACTTCAGCGAGCGCCTGTGCGCTGCAACACTCGCCCTGACTCGATTGAACAATATGACGCTCTTTTACCGCAAGCAACCATCCTAACATTTCCGACATCTGAGCGCATTGCCGATTCTTTTTCTGCGCGCTCCGGGCCTATCTGTCCGAGCCTTGCTCTGAATTGAAGCGGACTTCGTAGCAACAGCGACTTCGTACTCTAAGGAACCCCCCAAGCTTTGACCGCTATGTCTGTGAGTAGATATTCGCAATAAAATGCGCTAGTTCGACGAGCTGCATTTCGGAAAGGGAACATGTGGCATCAATTGGGGCGCTGTTGCATCATGGAGCCTTCTGCCTGGCTCATGTCCCAGGGTCGTGCATTGCCCAATACCATGCAGTTACTGGGAATACAGTGTGTGCTCTGTGAGAGCTGAAAGTGGACAGGGTGGGGATGATGCAGCCCAAGTCCATGGTACTGCTCCCCCCTTTGATTGCATGGACTTTGGCTAGGTGCTTATCAGAACACTACTGTCGTAACTCACTCTCAAGGCAGAAGCAATGATTCTAGCAACAGTCGCACCGGTTGTAGCAATAGGCACGCTGTTTGGTTGGGGGGGCCTCAGTGGATGGAGTGGGGAGCTGAGGGTCGAGCTGTATCTGGTAAAACACGTGCCTTGGTGTTATCATTACTTTAGGTCTGTGGACCCTATGGGTGGAATATTGAAACTGTAACAGCAGTAAGAACTCTGGTCTACCCAGCTACAGGCGGGGGTATGGGCCGACCATGCCAAACTGTAAGGGGAAGAAAATGAAAATAGAGGCTGGTTGAGGGGGAAAAGTAGGGGAAGGAATATGAGGGAAAGACGTGGGAAAGAAATGAAAGTAGGGGAGAAGGCAGGAGAAGGCAGGAGGGCGGGAGAAGGCAGGGGAGGGGAGGAGAAGGCTGGAGAGGGCAGAGAACAAAAAATAATGTGTGTGTGTGTGTGGTGTGTGTGTGGGTTAAATGCAGGTGTTTACATATGCACATGTCACTTTTAGGCTTTAGCTGCTGAGTTTGATTTCAGGCTCACTTTTTTCTGCATAGGGACGCATGGGTTTGGCTAAACTAATCATAAATGGAGGTATGAAAGATTAATTCTCAGCGTGTCGTACTGGAATCGCACCAAGTTGCTTAATTTGCCACGCCTCGCAAAAACAAACTATTCATGCCCTATCAGCTGTTCGACTGCTAACCAGGTTACTACTTCTTGCCAAATTGCTCAGCGCTGAAAGTGCACACACGTCAAATTGGTCAGCGCTTTTTAGTGCAAAAAGCGCAAAAACTGCGCGCTGCGCTCACAAGGGGTTGCATAAAACTGCGCGAAACGCGCAGTGGGGCTCAAAAAGGCAGCGCACCAGCGCGCAAAAGCTCGCGCTTGGAAGTACCCTGGCCCTATCAGCTGTTAGACTGCTAACTGTATGCGGATGAAGTAAACATGGGTATTAGAAACCCTACTACGGGTCTTCTAAACACTACTACACTGTAGTGTGTGTGTAGTGCGTGCGTGGTGTGTGTAGTGTGTGTGTGTGTGGTGTATGGTGTGTGTGTGGTGTGTGTGCAGTGTGTGTGTAGCGTGTGTGTGCTGTGTGTGTAGTGCGTGTGTGTTGTGGTGTGTAGTGTGTGTGAGTGTGTAGTAGGGCCAGTACATAATACAATTGCATGGCAGGGCTGTGTGCTAAGGCTGTGTGTGTGTAGTGTGTGTGTATAGTGTGTATGTGTGGTGTTTGTGTAGTGTGTGTGTAGTAGGGCCAATACACAATACAACCGCATGGCAGGGCTATGTGCTAAGGCTGTGTGTGTGGTGTGTGTGTAGTGTGTGTGTATGGCATGCGTGTAGTGTGTGTGTGTGCGCAGTAGGGCCAGTACATGATACAACCGCATGGCAGGGCTATGTGCAAAGGCTAGCCGGGTCTATTCATTTTATAATCACTGCTATGTCTTCCACTCCTCCTCTGCATATGGTGTGTCGGGTGGGTTTGAGCATGATAAGGACAAGAGGGTTTATGGGAAGGAGCATGGGAGGGTAGATGTGGTGTGTGTGTGAGAGCATATTAGTGCGGGTGGGTGGGAGGGTGGGGTCCAGGAATTTGGGCTATGTGCTAAGGCTAGCCGGGCCCTCTTTATTTCAGAACCACTGCTGTGTCTTACACTCCTCCCCTGCATATGGTATGTGGGGTGGGTTTGAGCATAATATGGGCGGATGGGTGAATGGGGTGTGTTTTAGCATGATATGGACGGAAGGGTGGGTGGGAGAGAGCATGGGAGGGTAGATGTGGTGTGTGTGTGTGTGCGTGAGAGAGAGCATATAAAGGTGGGCGGGTGGGTGGGAGGGAGCATGGGAGGGTAGATGTGGTGTGTGTGTGTGTGAGAGAGAGAGAGAGAGAGAGAGCATAGAAGTGCTGGAGGGTGGGTGGGAGGGAGCATGGGAGGGTAATGTGGTGTGTGTGTGTGAGAAGAGGAGAGCCTATAAGTGCAGGCGGGTGGTGGTCTGGAGCATGGCGAGGTCAGCTTTGTGTGGTGTGTGTTTTTGAGAGAGAGAGAGAGGAGCGCATACAAGGGCGGGCGGGTGGGTGGGAGGGAGCCTGGAGTAGACATGGGGTGTGTTTGTGTGTGTGTGTAGCCGACGAGCGCACGACGTGCAGGCGGGTGGGTGGGCTGGAGCCTGGGCGGGTCGCGTAGGGGGGGGTTTTGGGTGTGTGTGTGTGTGTGATGAAGGAAGCATAAAGTGCAGGAGGGGTGGTTGGCAGGGAGCATTCTGCGGGTACGCTGGTGTGTGGTGTGTGTGCGCGCCGGCACATCGCAGGGCGGGCGGGTGTGGGTGGGCAGGCGCCTGGGCGGGAGAATGTGTGTGGTGTGTGTGTGTGTGGTGCGCGAGCGCATATAAGTGCCGAGGGGGGGAGGGTGGTGGGCGGGCGCTTGCGGTCGATTTCGTGTGTGTGTGTGGTGCGGCGCGCGCATATCCGGGCGGGCACCAAGGGTGGGTGGGCGGGCGTCTGGGCGGTGCTGTGGTGTGTGTGTGTGCGGCGCGCGGCGCGCGCGGAGCGCGCGGCGCGACGCCGCGCGCGCGCGGCGCGCGCGCGAGCGCGCCTCGCAGTCGGCGGGTGGGTGGGAGGCGCCTGTGGGTAGGGGGGCAGCGTGGGGTGTTGTGTGGTGTGCGCGCGAGCCTCTCAGGCCCGGCGGGGGGTGGGCGGGAGCCTGGCGGGTAGGCTGTGGGTGTGGTGTGTGTGTGCGAGCCGCGCCTATACACAGTGCGCGGTGGTGCGCGAGGAGATGGGCGGGTCCTGTGTGTAGGTGTGTGTGGGCGCGCGCTCTAGCGTGCGGGCGGGTGGGTGGGAGGCGGCCTGGGACGGAGTCGCTGTAGTGTGTGTGTGTGTGCGGGCGCATATACGGGCGGGCCAGTGGTGGGCGGCGCCCCTGGCGGGTCGCTGTGGTGTGTTGTGTGGGTGCGCCCGCGGCTCTCCGGTTGCGGGGGGGGTGGGTGGGCGGGAGCTGGGCGGGTCGCTGTGTGTGTGTGTGAGCGCGCGCATATAATGCGGCGGTGGGTGGGCGGGCGCAGGGCGGGTACGCTGTGGTGTGTTTGTGGGAGCGACGACGCCTCTCGTGCGGGGGTGGGTGGCGGGCGCCTGGGCGGGTCGGTGTGGTGTTGTGTGTGAGCAGCGCGCCTCTGAGTGCGGAGGTGGGTGGGAGGGGAGCAATGGGAGGTAGTGGTGTGTGTGTGTAGAGAGAGCAGCGTGCAGGAAGGGTGGTATAGGGAGCATGGAGGTGATGTGGGTGGGTGTGGTGTAAGAGGCATATAAGTGCAAGAGGGGTTGGGTGATGGGAGGGTGGGTCAGAATTAGGCTAAATGGCCTGAAGTGGAGCCATGCCACTATTTATTTCAGAACTAACTGTGTCTTCACATCCTACTTGCACTTGGTCCAGGATGGGGTTAGGTGGTGAAGTGGGCCATGCCTATTTACTTCAGAACTACAGCTGTTTCTTACACTCCTCCCTTGCACATTGGTCCATGGATTTGGGCTAGGTGCTGAAGTGTGTATGGTGTGTGTCTATGGTTGTGTGTGTGTAGTAGGGCCAGTACATAAAACGATCGCATGGCAGGGCTAGGTGCTAAGGCTAGCCGGGCCTATTAACTTCAGAACCATAGCTGTGTCTTTTACTCCTCCCTTGCACATTGGTCCAGGGATTTGGGCTAGGTGCTGAAGTGTGTATGGTGTGTGACTATGGTTGTGTGTGTGTAGTAGGGCCAGTACATAATACGATCGCATGGCAGGGCTAGGTGCTAAGGCTAGCCGGGCCTATTTACTTCAGAACCATAGCTGTGTCTTATGCTCCTCCCTTGCACATTGGTCCAGGGATTTGGGCTAGGTTGCTGAAATGTAGGGTGTTTGTGTTCAGTAGGGCCAGTACGTAATACAATTGCATGGCAGGGCTATGTGCTAAGGGTAGCCTGGCCTATTCATTTTATTACCACAGCTGTTTCTTACACTCCTCCCGTTTGTACTGGTCCAGGGATTTGGGCTAGGTGCTGAAGTGAGCAGGGCCAATTCCTCTGCTCGCCCACTGGATGATCTGCCCACTCTGGGAGGCCGCGCCGATTCCTCTCGCCCTGGGGACCCCCTGCCCACTCTGGGAGGCCGTGCCGATTCCTCTCGCCCTGGGGGTCCATTAGATGACACTACCCGACCCAGTGACCGCCGCCCCAGCTCAGGCCCAGCCACCAGCAGTCTTTCTCGGGACAGACGCGACAGTAGAGGCGCCCCCTTCCCCACCTCAGCCCTCGACCCTGACCCCCCTAGCTTTGGCCTAGGTGCTGAGACAGGAGTACCTCAATCACGACGAGACTCAGGTCAGGCGTTTGGCTTGGGTGCTGAGGTGGGGCTGCAGAGCGGCCTGCCTCCCAGGGCAGCCTACCCCTCAGACAACCTAAGGAGAGGGAGTGGGAGTGGGGGAGGGTATGGGCTGCAGGATGATATTCGCGAAGCTGGTGACCAAGGAAGCTATGGGCTGCAAGGAGCTCTGCAAGAAGCAGGGTGAGATATCACACTCAGACCTACTACTTACCACATACCACCTACCGCACACAGCACACAGACCTACCAACTAACACATACAGCATACCTCGTATCGCATACCGCATACCGCATACCGCATACCGCATACCGCATACCGCACATAGACCTAACACGTACCGTACACCGCACATAGACGTCCTACTTACCACCTACCACCTACCACACACATCACACCGCACCCAGACCTACCACCTACCCCCTACCCTGTACCACGAACCGCATGCCGCGCACCGCACATAGACCTACCACCTACCCCCTACCACGTCCTGCATACCGCACACCGCATATGTAACTACCATCTACCGCACACAGCACACTGCACACAGACCTACCACCTGCCGTACGCAGCGCACCGCAAACAGACCTACCACCTAACCCCCAACAAGGTAACACACACCACATACCGCAAATATACCTAGCACCTACCACGTAACACACACCACACACCGCACATAGACCTACCACATACCACATACCACCTACCAGGTAACACACACCACGTAACACACACCACATAGCGCACATAGACCTAGCACCTACCACGTAACACACACCACACACCACACATAGGCCTACTACCTACCACATACCACCTGCCAGGTAACACACACCACGTAACACACACCACATACCGCACATAGACCTAGCACCTACCACGTAACACACACCACACACCGCACATATACCTACCACCTACCCCCTGCAACATAACACACACCACACACCGCACATAGACCTACCACCTACCCCCTATCACGTCCTGCATACCACACACCGCACATGTACCTACCACACACCGCACACAGCACACCGCAAACAGACCTACCACCTACCCCCCAACAAGGTACCGCAAACTGCATACCGCACATAGACCTACTACCTACCCCCTACCACGTAACACACACCACATACCGCACATAGACCTAGCACCTACCCCCTACCACGTAACACACACCACACACCGCACATAGACCTACCACCTACCACGTAACACACACCACACACCGCACATAGACCTACCACCTACCTCCTACCACGTCCTGCATACCACACACCGCACATGTAACTACCACCTACTGCACACAGCACACTGCACACAGACCTACCACCTGCCGCACACAGCACACCGCAAATAGACCTACCACCTACCCCCCAACAAGGTACCGCATACTGCATACCGCACATAGACCTACTACCTACCCCCTACCACGTAACACACACCACATACCGCACATAGACCTAGCACCTACCCCCTACCTCGTAACACACACCACACACCGCACACCGCACATAGACCTACCACGTAACACACACCACACACCACACGCCGCACATAGACCTACCACCTACCACGTAACACACACCACCTAACACACACCACATACCGCACATAGACCTAGCACCTACCACGTAACACACACCACACACCACACACCGCACATAGACCTACCACCTACCACGTAACACACACCACACACCACACACTGCACAAAGACCTACCACCTACCATCAACCGCATAATGCACACCCACATAGTTATTAGCAATAGTTATTAGCAAGCTAATTAGCACTAAGCACTCTAATTTACCTCAGAGCACACCCTTTAGGCGGCGTAGCCACCCTAACCCGAAATGGGTGACGCAACCGGGCTCGTCTTCAGGTTTTTGCACTATCGCCAGACAGAACGTAGCACCTAACCCTAGAAATTGTTGATCACTGCTCTTCGTATTCGTTGCTGAGTGCCAGACAAGCACGGAGCAACAAGCACCCTAACCCTAGAAATGGTTGACTCAAACCTGGCCTCTTTTATTTCCAGGTTTGCGATCGCCAGAACCAAGCTCTAAGATCCTAACCTAGAAATGGTTACTCAAACTGGCCTCTTCTTTACCGGTTTGGCGTCGCCAACGAGGCACGTAAGCACACCCTAACCCTAGAAATGGTTGACTCAAACCTGGCTCTTCTTTCAGGTTGGCTGATCGCCAGACAAGCACTCGCATGCACTCAGGTCAACTGGACAGGCGCACGTACAAATGGGTGAAGAACGCAACTAGTATGCACACCCTAAGTAACATTCTAAACACCTAACTAGAAAGAAGATTGTTCCTGTACTATGATCGTGCTTCTGCCTGGGCAGGTGCTAGTGGGAACAAAGCAACATGCCATGTACCATACCGTATACCACGCATCATTATCCATACCCAATTCCACCACACAATCCGAACCCTCAGCTTCCTGTCACACATTCCCAACTGGTCGTCCCCTGGTACTGTGATAGTACTTTTTAAAAGAGGAGGCCGTCACCCTGGGCTAGTGGGGGGGACAAAGCAATCTGCCATACACCATGCCATATACCATACACCACATTCCACACCACATTCCACACGCATCCGACCCTCGGCTGTCCTTGTTAACATACCTACTAGGCTGGTGTGCTGATGCTTAACAGTACTTTTAGCCTTGCAGCCAGGCGCTTGTGGGGACAAACAAGCCGTCTTCAGCAGTACAAATAATTTTACCATGACCCCCCCTCCCCCCCTCCCCTCCCCCCCACGTAGAGCCCCAGCCAGCAATTTGGCTGCTCGCTGTCTTCAGCAGTAAAAATAAAGTTACCAGGACTCCCCCCACCCCCCCACCCCCCACCACGTAGAGCGAGGAGGAAGCTGCCATTCGTATCCAATCAGCCTATCGCGGCTTCCAAACTCGGAAGCGGCTGAACCCCGATCTGACACGGCACTACAGGGAGAAGCGTGGGAAGCAAGTCATATGTTGGCTAGGACCCTACAATCGGCTGCGGTGGATGGACCCCCCCCCCCACCCCCCCCCCCCCCCCCCCACACACACACACAAACCACAACACACCACAACACACGACATCACGCATAAGGGCAGCGACCCCCACCCACCCACCCACCCACCCACAACACGCACACCAAACGGCAACACAGCACGCACTACGGGTTTAGTGACCCCCATCCCCCTCCCCCCCCCCCCCGCCACACCCCACCACAACACAACCCCACCCCTCAACAACCCGCCAACATCAGCACTCATTGCTGTGAGTGACCCCCCCCTCCCCCCATCCCCCCCCCCCCCCACCACCCACCCACCCACCCACACAACACACACATCATACCACCCACAACCCACACCACACGCACACACGACAACAAGCACTCATCTGGTGAGTGACCCCCCTCCCCCATCCCGCCCCCCCCCCCCCCCCCCCCCCCCCCCCCACAGCACACACACAACCCCACACAACCCCCGACACGCACAAACCCACACAACAGGCACGATGCGGGTAGTGACCCCCCTTCCCCCCCCCCCCCCCCCCCCCCCCCCCCCCCCCCCACACACACACACATCACACACAAACCCACACACCCGCACTACCACACAACATGCAACGCATGCGGGTGAGTGACCCCCCCCCCCCCCTCCGACCACACCACACACCACACACCCCCCACGAACACAAACCCACACATCCGCACACCCGCACACAGAGCACCATGCCGGGTTGATGACCCCCCTCCCCCCTCCCCCCCCCCCCGCCCCCCCCCCACCACACACACCACACACAACCCACACATCCCGCACACACCCACACAACAGGCAGCATGCGGGTGAGTGACCCCCCCCCCCATCCCAACTCCCCCATCCCCCCCCCCCCCCCCCCCCCCCCCACACACACCTCACCACACAACACACCCACAACTCTCACAACACCACACACATGCACTCATGCCGGTGAGTGACCCCCCCTCCCCCATCCCCCCCCCAGTCACACACAAAAGCCACACACAACCACACAAACCCGCACACCCAACAACAGGCCACGCATGCGGTGATGGAACCCCCCTCCCCCCTTCCCCCGCCCCCCCTCCCCCCCCCACCACAACAACACCACCACACAACCACACAACCCCCCGCCCAACCCACACAACAACAGGCACGCAATGTCAGTTGATTGATTCCCCCTCACCCCCTCCCCCCCCCCCCGCTCCCCCCTCCCCCCCCCCCCCCCCCCCACAAACACACACACAACCCACACAACCTCACACCTGCACGCATGCGGGTGAGTGACCCCCCTCCGCCCCCCCCCCCCCCCCCCCCCCCCTCCCCCACCCCCCCCCCCCCCCCCTCCCCCCCCCCACCCACACCACCCACAACACACCCCGCACAGACCCGCACAAAAGATCCTTAACCCCAAAATTCACTGCCTATCTGTTCGTTAACCCCCCTCCCACCCCCCCCCCCCAGCTCCCCCCCCCGTCCCCTCCCCGGAGCGAAAAGAAAAGAAAGCCCCCCACCCCCCCCCCCCATTAAGCCCCCCCCCCGACACTCACACCCCCCCCACCCCCCCCCCCACACACACCATCCACACACCACCCACACACCCCACAACCCCCCACACAACCTGTGCACTAATTCTGTTTATTTACCCCCCTCCCCCCTCCCCCCCCCTCCCCCCCCCCCCCCCCACACACACACCACACCACACCACACAACCCTCACAACCCACACAATCAGCACTGCATGCGGGTGAGTGACCCCCCTCCCCCTCCCCACCCCCGCTCCCCCCCTCCCCCCCCAGCCCCCTCCCCCCTCACCCCCCCCCCCCCCCCCCCCCCCCCACACATCAGCACATCACACCAACCACCCACCAATCCTCCCACACCCCTCACAACATTCACTCATTCTTTTTATTTGACCCCCCCCCCCCCCTCCCCCCCCCCCCCACACACACCCACACAACCCACACAACCCTCAACTACCCCCACAACCATGCACTCATGCGTGTTGATTTGACCCCCCTCCCCCCTCCACCCCCCCCCCCCCCCCCCCCTCTCCCGCTCCCCCCTCCCCCCCCCCCCCCCCCCCCCCCCCACACACACCCCACACCACCCAACACAACCGCTCACAACACTCGACAACCTTCCACGCATTTTTTGAGTGACCCCCCTCCCCCCCCTCCCCCCCCCCCCCCCCCCCGCCCCCCCCACACACAAACACCACACACACCCCCACAACAACCCTCCCAACCCACACAACATTCACTCATTCGGTTGATTTACCCCCATCCCCCTCCCCCCGCCCCCATCCCACCCCCCCCCCCCCACACACACACCCCACACCAACCCACAACCACAGCAAACCCCACACCACACAACATGCACCCATTCGTGTGATTGACCCCCCTCCCCCCCTCCCCCCCCCCCCCCCCCCCCCTCACACACACACACGCACACAACCCACAAACCCGCCACCACCTGCACAACATTCCGCATGCGGGTTAGTGACCCCCCTCCCCCCTCCCCCCCCGCCCCCACCACCACCACACACACACACACCACCCCACAACCACACAACCCGCACGACCCCACAACATGCACTCATTCGGTGAGTGACCCACCCCCCCTCCCCCCTCCCCCCCCCCCCCCCCCCACACACACACACACACACACCACACCAACCCACACACCCCGCCAACCCACACAACATGCACGCAATGCGGGTGAGTGTACCCCCCCTCCCCCCCCCTCCCCCCCTCCCCCCTCCCCCCCCCCCCCCCCCCACCACACACACCACACACACCACACCCAACCCACCACCAACCCACACAACATTCACGCAATGCGGGTGGTGGACCCCCTCCCCCCCTGCCCCTCCCCATCCCCCCCCCGCCCCCCACACACACACACGCACACACAACCCACACAACACCCGCAAAACCCAACAACAGTCAACTCATTCTTTTGGATTTTACCCCCCTCCTCACCGCCCCCCCCCCCCCCCCCCCACCCACCACCCACCTCAACAGCACAGTCACACCACACACACCAACACAATCCTCACACCCGCACAACCTCAATCATTCGGGTGAGTGACCCCCGCTCCCCCCCCCTCCCCCCCCCCCCCCCACCCCCCCCCACACACCACACACCACACCCATCACAGCAGCCAACATCACACCCGCACAACCCGCACAACCCAACATGCACGCATGCGGGTGAGTGACCCCCTCCCATCCCCCATCCCCCCCCCCCACACACACACACAACCCACACCCACAACCCCCCCACCCGCACAGACCCACAACACAGGCACGCAATGCGGGTGAGTGACCCCCCTCACACACCCTCCCCCCCCGCCCCCCCCCATCCACCCCCCCCCCCTCACCGACACACAATCCACCACAACCCACCACACCCTCACTACCCCTCCACAACACAGTCACTCATTCTTTTATTTGACCCCGCCTCCCCACCACCACCCACCACACACACCACCACCCCCACAAACCCACACACCCCGGCAAACCCACACAACATGCAAGCATGCAGGTTAGTACCCCTCCCCATTTCCCCCCCCCCCCCCCCCCACACCCCACTCACAACACATACACACACCACCCCACACACACCCACACCACACTCACAACAGGCACGCTTCTGGTGGTGACCCCCTCCCCCCCCATCCCCCCCCCCCCCCCCCCACACACACACACCACACACACCCACAACCCCACAACCCCACAACCCCCCCCCCACACAGCACTCATGCGGGTGATTGACCCCCCCTCCCCCCCCCCTCCCCCCCCCCCCCCCCCCCCCCCCCCCCCCCCCCCCCCCCCTCACACAACACCACCCACACAGCAACTCACACAAACCGCAACAACACGCACAACATGCACGCAGCGGGTGAGTACCCCCCTCCCCCAACTCCCCCCCCCCCCCCCCCCCCGCACACCACACCACCACCACTACACCCACCAACCCGCACAACAGCTCTCAACATCATTCATTCGGGTTGAGGTGATCCCATCCCCCTCCCCCCTCCCCCCCCCCCCCCCCCCCCCCCCCCCCCCCCCCCCCCCCCTCGCCACACACACACCACACCACACACAACCACATACAACGCCTCACAAGCCCTCACACAAACATCACTCTTCTTTTTAGTACCCCCCTCCCCCCTCCCCCCACCCTCCCCCACACGCACACACCCACACACACACAACACCACACCACCCACACACCATCAACAACCCACACAACCTGGCACGCCTGCGGTGAGTGACCCCCCTCCCCCTCCTCCCCCTCCCCCCCCCCACCCACACATCACACACATCACACCACACACAACCACCCATCCTACCAACCCTCACAACATCGACGCAGCTTGTGAGTACCCTCCCCCTCCCCCCTCCTCCCCCCCCCCCCCCCCCCCCCCCCCCCCCCCCCCCCCCCCCCCCCCACACCACCACACACACCCACACACCCACTCACACCCACATAAAAAGAAAACCCACACAACAGCACGCATGCGTGTTTAGTGACCCCTCCCTCCCCCCTCCCCCCCCCCCACCACACACAGCCACACCACAACCAACACAATCCTATCCGCAACGCCTCACAACAGGCACTCATGCAGTGTTTGAGTGACCCCCCTCCCCCCCTTCCCCCCCCTTCTATCCCCCCCCCCCCCCCCCCCCCCCCCACCCCAACGCCCCCCCCCGCCCCCCCCCCGCCCCCCCCCCCCCCCCCCCCCCCCCCCCCCACACACACCCACCACCACAACCCACCCAACACACACCTACCACACAACAAGGCCCTCATGCGTGGTTAGTTACCCCCCCCCCCCCCCTCCCCCCCCCCCCCCTTCCCCTCCCCCCCCCCCCAGCCCCCACACACACACACACCACACACCATAACCAACTAACACAACCCACACACACCCACACACCCACACAACATGCACTCATTCTGTTTTATTTTACCACCCCCCACCCCCCTCCCCCAATCCCCCCCCCCCCCCCCCCCCCCTAGATTTTACCCCCCTCCCCATCCCCCCCCCCCCCCCCCCCCCCCCCCCCACAACACACACAAACATGACAACCCCACAAACCGCACAACACTCACAACAGGCACGCATGCGGGTGAGTGACCCCCCTCCCCCCTCCCCCTCCCCCCCCCCCCCCCCCACACACACACACAACACACACACACACAACCCGCACAACCCACACACAGGCAAACGATGCGTGTGAAGTGACCCCCATCCCCCATCCCCCCCCCACATCACACACATAAGGTCCCGCACACACCCCACACCCACCCAACTCTCACAACCCACACAACAGGCACGCAATTCGGGTGAGTGACCCCCCTCCCCCTCCCCCCCCCTCCCCCCCCCCCCCCCCCCCCTCACACCACACCACAAACCAACCCACACAACCCGCACAACCTCACAACAGGCACGCATGCGTGTCAGTGCCCCACCCCCCCCCGCCCCCCTCCCCCCCCCCCCCCCGCCCCCCCCCCCCCCCCCCCCCCCCCCTCCCCCCCCACACACACCCACAACCCCACAACAACCCCGCACCACCCGCACAACAGGCACGCATGCGGGTGGTTACCCCCCTCCCCCATCCCCCCCCCCCCCCCCCCTCCCCCCACACAACACAAGTCACACACAACCCACACAACCCGCACAACCCACACAACAGGCACGCATGCGGGTGAGTGACCCCCCCTCCCCCATCCCCCCCGCCCCCCCCCCCACACCACACAACACAACCACACACACCCACACAAACCCACAACACTCACAACAGTTCACGCATGCGTGTGAGTGACCTCCCCCTCCCCCCCCCCCCCCCCCCCCCCCACACACACCACACCACACACACCACAGCCACACACAACCCACACAACCCGCACAACCACACCACGAGCAACGCATGCGTGGTGTAGTGACCCCATCCCCCATCCCCCCCCCCCACACGCACACCACCCACAGTACCCAACACACCCCACAACCCACACAACATGCACGCATGCGGGTGAGTGACCCCCTCCCCTCCCCCCTCCCCCCCCCCCCCCTCCCCCCCACACACCACCACACACAAATCCACATCCCAACCCACACAACCCGCACAACCCACACACAGGCACGCATTCGTGTAAGTTACCCCCCTCCCCCCCCCCCCCCCCACCCCCCCTCACACACCACAACCACCCCAACGCCACACAATCCGCACACCCTCCAGACATTCACGCATGCGGGTGAGTGACCCCCTCCCCCCTCCCCGCCCCCCCCCCACACACCACGCCACACACAACCAACAACAATCAGTCCCAAACCCGCCAACAGTGCACGCTGCGGGTGAGTGACTGCCCCTCCCCCCCCCCTCCCCCCCCCCCCCCCTCACCACAACACACCAGACACACACAAACACCGCACACCCACACAACATTCACTCATTCGGGGTGAGTACCCCCCTCCCCCCCTCCCCCCCCCCCCCACCACACCACCCCCACCACACACACACACCCACACACAAACCCACACAAAACCGCACACCCGCCTACATTCCCCATGCGGGTCAGTGACCCCCCTCCCTCCCTCCCCCCCCCCCCCCCCTCCCTGGACCCCCCTCCCCCTCCCCCCCCCCCGCCCCCCCGTCCCCCCCCTAACCCCCCCCCCCCCCCCCCACACCCACACCAAACAGCAACCCACACACCCCACCACCTCACCCTCACAACCCAACACACATTCACCTCATTCCTTTTGAGTACCCCCCTCCCCCATCCCCCCCCCCCAACACACACCAACCCACCCACACACCCGCCACAACCCACCCAGATAAACAGTCAAGCATCGGGTGAGTGACCCCCCCTCCCCCCCCCCCCTCCCCCCCCCCACACACACACACACCACACAACACCCCACACAGACACCCCGCACAAAACAACCCACACAACATGCCTCTGCGGTTGAAGTTACCCCCCCCCCTCCCCCCCTCGCCCCCTCCCCCACTCACCCCCCCCCAACCCACACAACCACACACCCACCCACACCACACCACAGGCAAAGTCTTTCGGGTGAGTGCCCCCCTCCCCCCTCCCCCCCCCCCCCCCCCACAACCCCCCCCCCCCCACCACCACCACGCACCACCACCACCACACAAACCACACAACCCGCCAACCACAAACAGGCCCGCATGCGGTATTGACCCCCCTCCCCCATCCCCCACCCCCCCCCACACCACACACACACCACACACAACCCAACAACCCGCACAACAACGCACCGACAGGCACGCATGCCATTTAGTTACCCCCCTCCCCCCCCCCCCCCCCCCCCCCCCACAACACACACACCACACACCACACACAACCCACACAACCCGCACAACCCACACAACAGCACGCATGCGTGTGAGTGAACCCCCCTCCCCGCCCCCCCCCCCCCACACCCCACACCCACAAACACATCAACCCACACACCCTCACAACCCTCACAACAGGCCACGCAATGCGGGTGAGTGACCCCCCTCCCCCCTCCCCCCCCCCCCCCCCCCCCCACACCACCACACATCATACCCACGACAAACCCCACACCCACACCAGGCGCAGCAGGTGAGTACCCCCCTCCCCCCTCCCGCCCCCCCCCCCACACCACACCACACCACACACACACCAACACACAACCCACACAACCCGCACAACCCCACCAACGGCACGCTGCGGTTTGAGTGACCCACCCTCCCCCCATCCCCCCCCCCCCCCCCCCCCCCCCCCCCACCCGCCCACACACACCACACCACACACGACCGCCACTCACCCAGCACAACCCGCACACAGCACGCATGCGGGTGTGTACCCCCCTCCCCCTCCACCCCCCCCCCCCCCCCCCCCCCCCCCCCCCCCCCCCTCCACCACCCCACAGCCACACACCCACCACCACACACCACACACATCACCACACACATCACGCACAACAGGCACGCATGCGGGTGATTACTTGTCAACAAACAGATGGGCACATATTTCTTGAAGCTGCAATAACCGCGGCTGCTGCCACTACTTGCCTTAATGATCCCTCTTAAGGGATTTAGATTGTACGCTTTCAATATCCGGGCATGCGCCAAGTCCTTGTCAACAAACAGATGGGCACAGATTTCTTGTTTCTTTTTCTTTTCTTCTGTGCGCATGATGTTCATAAGTCCCCCTTGACTCCATCAAGCCACGGGCACATTTGGAGTCCAGTTGGGCACCAGGAAAAATATTGTCATCATGATGATCATCATCAACTATCATCATCATAATCATCATGATCATCATCATTAACTATAATCATCATAATCATCATGATCATCATCATCAAATATGATTGTTGAACGTTCAATCTGTTACAATTTAAGGTGTCACCATATATGTCTCACTTCCTAGCACATCAGGAATGCGGGTATTGTCATTTATTTGGGTGGTATCTATTTTATAGGTATTTAATTAATTGGTACATGATTATGTGATCCCTAGGTGATCTATTGAGAAGGGTTTTTCTGTACCTAGGAAGCTATGAAATTCTTCGTTCAATCACGCATACAGCTGAGTTTTTTATTTAATTTTTATACATGATACTTCATTTAATCTTGCATAGAGCTGAGTTTTTTCCAATGCTCAGTTACTTAGGATACTTCAGTCTATCTGGCATACAGGTTAGGTTTTGTAATGCTTATGTGCTCTCCCCCAATCTCAACAACCTCCTCTCTCAACAACCAACAAACTCCTTAACAACCTCCTCAACAACCTCCTCTCTCGATTAACTCCTCTCTCAACAACCTCCTCTCTTAACAACCCCCTCTCTCAACAACCAACTTCCTCAACAACCTCCTCTCTTAACAACCTCCCCTCTCAACAACCAACTTCCTCAACAACCTCCTCTCTCAACAACCTCCTCTCTTAACAACCTCCTCTCTCAACAACCTCCTCTTTTTAACACCTCCGCTCTCACAACCAACTTCCTCACCTAACCCCTCTCTTAACACCCAATAACTCCTCAAAAAACCATTCCTCTCTCAACAACCTCCTCTCTTAACAACCTCCTCTCTCAACAACCTCCTCTTTTAACAACCTCCTCTCTCAACAACCAACTTCCTCAACAACCTCCTCTCTTTACAACCAATAACCTCCTCAACAACCTCCTCTCTCAACAACCTCCTCTCTTAACAACCAATAACCTCTCAACAACTCCTCTCTTACCAACCATAACTCCAACCTCCCATCAACCTCCTCTGCTCACCACCCTCTCTTACAACCAATAACCTCCTCAAACAACCTCCCTCCTCTCAACAACTCCTCTCTCAAAACCTCCTCTCTCCTCTCTTACACCAATACCTCCCTCAACAAACCTCCTCGCTCAACAACCTCCTCTCTAAACAACTCAATAACCTCCTCACAATACCTCCTCTCTCAACAACCTCCTCTCTCAACAACTCTCCTCTTACACCAATAACCTACTCAACAACCTCCTCTCTCAACAACCTCCTCTCTTAACAACCAATAACCTCCTCAACAACCTCCTCTCTCAACAACCTCCTCTCTTAACAACCAATAACCTCCTCAACAACCTCCTCTCTCAACAACCTCCTCTCTTAACAACCAATAACCTCCTCAACAACCTCCTCTCTCAACAACCTCCTCTCTTAACAACCTCCTCTCTCAACAACCTCCTCTCTTAACAACCAATAACCTCCTCAACAACCTCCTCTCTCAAAAACCAACAACCTCCTCAACAGCCTCCTCTCCCAGCATCCCCTCTCTCTTTTGCTCCAGTTGCCAGCCATGCCTGTGATCGACATCAACAACCAACAACCTCTTCAACGACCTCGTCTCTCGACAGCCCCTCAATCCTTTGCTCCAGCTGCCAGGCATGCCTGTATTCAACATCAACAACCTACTCTCTCAACAACCCCCTCTCTCAACGACCTCCTCTCTCCACATCCCCTCTATTCTTTGCTCCAGCTGCCAGCCATGCCTGTATTCAACATCAACAACCTCCTCTCTCAACAACCCCCTCTCTCAACGACCTCCTCTCTCCACATCCCCTCTATTCTTTGCTCCAGCTGCCAGGCATGCCTGTATTCAACATCAACAACCTCCCTCCTCCCTCAACCACCCCCTCTCTCACAACACCTCCTCCTTTCCACATCCCCTCTATTCTTTGCTCCAGCTGCCAGGCATGCCTGTATTCAACATCAACAACCTCCTCTCTCAACAAACCCCTCTCTCAACGACCTCCTCTCTCCACATCCCCTTTATTCTTTGCCCCAGCTGCCAGGCATGCCTGTATTCAACATCAACAACCTCCTCTCTCAACAACCTTCCCACAAACCCCTCTCTCATCATCCCCTCTATCCTTTGCTCCAGCTGCCAGCCATGCCTTTGATTGACATCAACAACCTCCTCTCTCAACAACCTCCCGACAAACACCTCTCTCATCATCCCCTCTATCCTTTGCTCCAGCTGCCAGGCATGCCTGTATTCAACATCAACAACCCCCTCGCTCAACGACCTCCTCTCTCCACCCCCCCTCTATCCTTTACTCCAGTTGCCAGCCATGCCTGTATTCAACATCAACAAGCAGCAACCTCCTCAACAACCTCCTCTCTCAGCAACCTCCTCAACAACCTCCTCTCTAACCCTCCCCTCTCAACAACCAACACCTCCTCAACAACCTCCCCTCCATCCTTTGGTCCAGTTGCCAGCCATGCCTGTGATTGACATCAACAACCAACAACCTCCTCAACAACCTCCTCTCTCCATATCCCCTCTTGACTTTGCCCCAGCTACCAGCCATGCCTGTGATCGACATCAACAAGCTCCCTCGCTACGGCGTCCTTGCCCCTCCCATTGCCCGCGAGCCCAAGCAAGCTGGGCGGTACATCGACTACGATCGTGCAACCTCCACCTTCGTGAAGAACCGAGGTATTCTGAGGGAAGGACTAGAACACAAGACGGGATGGCTAGAGGGGGCGCCCACACGCTTGTGGTCTGAATTCACACAAAGGCAGCAGCAGCGCTACGTGCCGATTCCTCCAGATGCACATCGTCGAGTCCTGCCTGAGACACGGGGTGAGTGAGTGATACCTTAGGGCTTAGGGTTTAGGGTTCATTGAGGTGCACACAGTGTACAGGTGAGCTCAACACTGGGTTTAGGGTTTAGGGTTCATTGAGGTGCAAACAGTGTATAAGGCAAGCTCCCCCCCCCGGAGCTCCCCCCCCCCCCCCCCCCCCCCCCCAAAAGCTCTCCCCCCCGCTCCCCCCGCCCCCCCCCCCCGCCTCCCCCCCCCCCCCCCCCACCCCCCGGGTCAAGCGTCCCCCCCCCCCGCCCCCCCCCCGCCCCCCACCCCCCCCCCCCCCCCCCCCCCCCCCCCCCCCACCGCTGCTCCCCACACCCCCCCCCCCCCCCGCCCCACCCGGGATATGCCCCCCCGCCCTCCCCCCGCACCCGCCCCCCCCGGGATCTCCCCCCCGCCCCCCCCCCCCCGGGCTGTCGCCCTGCTCCCCCCCCACCTCTCCCCCCCCTCTCCCACCCCCCGAATTCCTCTCCCCGCCACGACGAGGAGCTTCCCTCTCTCCCCCACCGCCTCCAGCCTTGGCGATCACCCCACCCCCCCCGACACCAGCACCCCCCCCCGTACACCCCCCACTCTGCACCCCGGGACCCGCGACCCCCCCCCCCCCCCCCCGCCGCCGGGGGGGCCACCAAACCCCCTCCGCCCCGGCGCGGGGCGTCCTCGCCCCCCCCCCCACCCCCCGCCACCACCCCCCACCGGCCCTCCCGCCCCTCCCCACACACACACTGTCACACCCATCACAACCCCCTTCACGACAGCACACAACTCCTATGTTTTAATTTTTTAATTTTATATTGTATGTTTTTTATCTCCTTTGCCTACGATTCGGATTCGTTTTACCATATGACCAAACTTATTGTTTTGAACCAACCAACAGTAGTTATTGATAGAAGGGCGGGCGGCCGCCCTCGCTTCTTGTCTGAATTCCAAAAAGCAGGCAGCAGATCTAGGTGCCCATCCTCTGTTCGTTGGGAAGGCTGTGCCCCCCAAGCGTTCCCCCCCCCGAATCTGTGCCTTTGCCCCCCGCCTTTTCCCCCCCCCCCCCCCCCCCCCCCCTTCCCCCCCCCCCCCCCCCCCGCGCCGGGGTGTTTCGCCCCCCCCCCCCCCCCCCCCCCCCTCCTCCCCCACCACCCCCACCGCACCCCTGCACACAGGCTACCATCTTCCGTATTCTGCCTGCGTATGAATGACCTCCCCCTGCACACCCAACCCGGTCGCTCCCCCCCCCCCCCCCCCCCCCCCCCCCACCCCCCCCCCCCCGCACACAGTCTAAAAAAACTCCCACGGCTCCGTCTTCTGCGTTGTGAATGACCATCCCCCCTGGCACCGACCTTCGATGGCCGTACCTTTGAGTTCCAGTTGGGAGTGTCACTTTTCGACGAGGCTTACGGCACCTTCTATGGAAACACAGTTTACAGGTAAGCTCACCACTGTTTCTGGGTTTAGGGTTTAGGGTTCATCGAGGTCTACACAGTGTACAGGTAAGCTCACCACTGGTACTGGGTTTAGGGTTTAGGGTTCATCGAGGTGCACACAGTGTACAGGTAAGCTCACCACTGGTACTGGGTTTAGGGTTTAGGGTTCATCGAGGTGCACACAGTGTACAGGTAAGCTCACCACTGGTACTGGGTTTAGGGTTTAGGGTTTCAATCGAGTGCACACAGTGTCAGGTAAGCTCACCACTTGGTACTGGTTTAGGGTTTAGGGTTCATCCGAGGTGCAACACCAGTGTAACAGTTAAGCCTCATCACTGGTACTGGGTTTAGGGTTTAGGGTTCATCGAGGTGCACACAGTGTACAGGTAAGCTCACCACTGGTACTGGGTTTAGGGTTTAGGGTTCATCGAGGTGCACACAGTGTACAGGTGAGCTCAACACTAGTACTGGGTTTAGGGTTTGGGGTTTATGGTTTAGGGTTTAGGGTTCACTAAGTCCACACAGTGTAGAGGGGGCTCAGCCCAGGGGGCTCAGCGCTGGTACTGGGTTTATATTATTACATAAAAGGCATTAGATGTAATTCATACCATTATTCACATGTCTAACAGTACTGTTTTCTCCATAAGGCTTCTTACTCAGGGTTTGAATGTTGTATACTTTTGTGGCAATTTTTTTTCCAGCTCAGAAATAAGTCTGCCAGCTCATTCTGACCATCTGTCCCTTTGCCCCTGGATATAAGTCTGCCAGCTCATTCTTCCTCTCCCTCTCTGCTGTGCCCTCTGGAATGAGTCTGCCACTCATCTGTTCTTTCGGTTCTGCATTCTTCTGGCCCCTCGCTGCCCCTCTGAAATAAGTCTGCCAGCTCATTCTGCCCCTCTGCCCCTCTGGAAATAAGTCTACCAGCTCACTCTGCCCCTCTGCTCCTCTGGAAATAAGTCTGCCAGCTCACTCTGCCCCTCTGCCCCTCTAGAAATAAGTCTGCCAGCTCACTCTTCCCCTCTGCCCCTCTGGAAATAAGTCTGCCAGCTCATTCTGCCCATCTGCCCCTTTGCCCCTCTGTAAAGAAGTCTGCCAGCTCATTCTGACCATGATACCTTATCACCTTTTCACGTGACAGTATGAGTGATGCATACGATCGCAACCGGGCGGCTCAGAAGAATGCGGTGGATCTGGATTTCAGCTTTGATGTCTACTATCACAGCTCAATATCAGATCCTCGTTGCATGGTGAGTGGCATGTAGTAAAGTTAAAAACAAAAACTAATTGAGGTGCCACAAGGAAGTTCTTAGTTATGTAAACTAGGACACTTCTTGAACTAGGTTACACAACTCCTTCCAGCAATTTGGCTGCTCGCCGATTTGGCATTAAGCAAAACATTTAATTTGATGTTCAGTATTGGATCCTCGTTGCATTGTGAGTGGCATGTCAATGATACAAAAATAAAGCTAATCGAGGAGCCACCCCAGGGGGTACAGAGGGGGTAAGGGGGCGCCTTCTTCCATTTCCTTGTGTGTGATTGTATCCTCCTTGAATGGTGAGTGGCATGCAGTAAAGTTTCAGAGTATAAAAATAAAGATAATCGAGGGGCCACTCCCAGGGTGTACAGAGGGGGTAAGGGGGGTGCAGTCCTCCATTTCCTTGTGTGTGATCGTATCCTCCTTGTATGGTGAGTGGCACGTAGTAAAGTTTCATAGTTAAAAAATAAAGATAATCGAGGGGCCACTCCCAGGGTGTACAGAGGGGGTAAGGGGGGTGCCTTCTTCCATTTCCTTGTGTGTGATTATATCGTCCTTGTATGGTGACTGGCATGTAGTAAAGTTTCAGAGTATAAAAATAAAGATAATCGAGGGGCCACTCCCAGGGTGTACAGGGGGGTCAGGGGGGGGTGCCTTCCTCCATTTCCTTGTGTGTGATCGTATCCTTGTTGTATGGTGAGTGGCATGTAGTAAAGTTTCAAAATATAAAAATATAAATACAATAGAGGGGCCACAAGGAAGTTCAAGTAGGGTACCCTCTGGTTGGGGTACAACGCTGGTTGGGGTACAACACTGGGTGGGGTACTACACGTGTGTGTGGGGGTACTACACTGTGTGTGGGTACAACGCTGGGTGGGGTACAACACTGGGTGGGGCACTACACTGGGTGGGGTACTACACTGGGTGGGGTACAACCTTGTGGGGCACTACCTGGTGGGGTCCTACACTGGGTGGGGGCACTACACTGGGTTGGGTAACTACACTGGTGGGGGCACTACCTGGGTGGGGGTACTCACTGGGTGGGGCACTAAAACTGGGTGGGTTACAACACTGTGGGTGGGGTACACACTGGTGGGGGGTCCTACACGGGGTGGGTGAACTACACGGGTGGGGGTACAACACTGGGTGGGGCACTACACTGTGTTTGGGTACTACCTGGTGGGGCACACAACACTGGGGGGCAGCTGCACTTGGGTGGGGTACAACGCTGGGGGGTTAACAACCCTGTGTGGGGCACTGACACTGGGTGGGTACTTACACCTGGGGGGGGGGGTGGGGTACAACACTGGGTGGGGTACTACACTGGGTGGGGTACAACACTGGGTGGGGTACTACACTGGGTGGGGTACTACACTGGGTGGGGTACTACACTGGGTGGGGGTACTACACTGGGTGGGGTACAACACTGGGTGGGCCACTACACTGGGTGGGGTACTACACTGGGTGGGGCACTACACTGGGTGGGGTACTACATTGGGTGGGGCACTACACTGGGTGGGGTACAACGCTGGGTGGGGTACAACACTGGGTGGGGCACTACACTGGGTGGGGTACTACACTGGGTGGGGCACTAAACTGGGTGGGGTACTACACTGGGTGGGGTACAATACTTGAACTTGGTTACATGGCTCCCTCCAGCAATTTTGCTGCTCGCCGTTTTGGTAGTAAACAAATGATTTAATTTGATCTCTACTATGACAGCTGAATATGAGATCCTTGTTGGCTGGTGAGTGGCATGTCAATGATACAAAAATAAAGCTAATCGAGGGTACTTTTGTGTGAGTGGTTGTGTGTCTGTGTGTGGGGGTGTTATTGTATTACCATGGAGTTGTGTACAATACAACAGTGAACGCATGTTGTCCAAATGGTGTTGTCCTGAAGGTCGTTGAAGTGATCATGTACGAGCGCATGATTGACGGAGTGGTGAAGGGACAGTACTCTCTAGGCTGAGCCCTGCTGCCTCTCTTGAAGGTGGCCGTCCCTCAACATCAACCTTTACCCCAACCTAAATCCTGACCTTAACCTTTACCCCACCCCCCATCTATGCCTCTAGGCAGTTGTTGAAGTGGTCTTGTAAGAACGCATGATTGACGGAGTGGTGAAGGGACATAACTCTCTGGGCTTGGCCCTGCTGCCTCTCTTGAAGGTGGCCGCCCCTCGACAACAACCTTTACGCCACCCAAAATCCTAACCTGAACCTATACCCCGCCCCACCTTTGCGCATTCGCCTGAAGGCGGTCGTTGAAGTGATCATGTTAGAACGCATGATTGACGGAGTCGTGAAGGGATAGTACACTCTGGGCTTGGCCCTGCTGCCTCTCTTGAAGGGTGGCCCTCCGCCCGCCTCGCCCCTCAACATCAAAACCTTTTACTCCAACCCAAAATCCTAACCTAAACTTTACCAAACCGTTTACCATATCCCCACCCCACCCCACCCCCCGCCTTGGCGCCTTGTTCCGCGCCTTTGCCGTCAGGTGTTGTGGAAGTAATCATGTTGGAGCGCATGATGGACAGAGTCATAAAGGGACAGTACTCTCTGGGCTTCCCCCTGCTGCCTCTTTTGAAGGTGGCCGCCCCTCAATCTTTACCCCAATCAAAATCCTAACCTCAACCTTAACCCCGCCTTTGCCTGAAGGCGGTCGTTGAAGTGATCATGTTAGAGCGTATGATTGACGGAGTGGTCAAGGGACAGTACTCTCTGGGCTGGGCCCTGCTGCCTCTCTTCAAGGTTGCTGCCCCTCAACCAGGCATTGCTGGAGCTGGAGGGGTAATGCTAGATTCCATGCCTGGGAAGCCCTGTTCGTACCCCGGCCCCGCCCGCCGGGTCAGCCACCCCGCCCCGGCGATGAACGGGCGTGGTGCCCACGACGGCCTCGTTGTTCCTCGCCACGGGGATTGCCTCTTTCCCGGCCCCCGGTCTGTGACCTCCCTTTAGGAACGTGTACAACGAGGATCTGCGTCCCCCCAAAGTCATCGCCAACTGTGCCATCATGTTTCAGGTGTGTTGCCATCGTGTTTCAGGTGTGTTGCCATCGTGTTTCAGGTGGGTGTTGCCATCATGTTTCAGGTGGATGTTGCCATCGTGTTTCAGGTGGGTGTTGCCATCATGTTTCAGGTGTGTTGCCATCGTGTTTCAGGTGTGTTGCCATCGTGTTTCAGGTGGGTGTTGCCAATAGTGATTCAGGTTCTCACCATTTCTCACCATACCTCACACCATCCTCCCATTCACAGAGTGACTCACCGCCGTTTATAGCCCTAACCCCACCCCTCTCCACCTCCTCCCTACTCAACGATCCTCAGCTATTCTCAACCATACTACCATACTCAGACCATAACTCACTATGCTCTCTCACCATAACTCCCTATTCTCACCCATACAATACTCCCTACTCATTCACCATACTCACCGTACTCACCATACTCACCATACTCACCATACTCACCATATTCACCATACTCACCATTTCCCCTCCCCCTTCGACTACCCACGTGCAGGCAGAAATGTACCCTGCTGCAGATGCCTATATTCCCCTCATACCAGAGGACTTCCTTGTCACCTACTCTGATGTCATTCCGGGTTTGCGGCGCTTTGATACAGCCGGGCAGCTAAGTATCACCACCAAGACGGTGCGTTTGCCTCCCTCCCTCATATCCCCCACACTTCCCCCACCCCCTCCACCCTACCACTAACTCTAACCTAAACCAGCTCCCCCACCTACCCGCCCCCTCCTCTCCCCCCCCCCCCTCCCTCCCTCCCCCCCCCCCTTCCTCCTCTCGCCGCCACCTCCCTTCTTTTCCCTCCCCTTCACTCCCCTCCCCGCTTTCTCTCCCCCGGCCCCGCCCCCGGCCCCCCCCCCCCCCCTCCCTCTCTCCACCCGCGCTCCCCTCCTGTCCCGCCCGCTTCTTCTTCCTACTTTCTACTATCTCCCCTAACCACCTACCTTCATTTCTTTCCTAACTACTTCACCTACCTAACCACTCACACCCCTATCTACCCCCTACCTTGCTTACCTAACTCAACCACGTCGCCTACCTCGCCTACCCCCAACCCCGCCTTCCTAGCCCCTGACTGCCTTGCGCCTACTGCCTACCCCCTACCCAACCCAACCCCACCCCTACACCCCTCCCGGCCCCACGCCACTACCCCTCCGCCCCCGCCCTCCCCCTCCCCTCCTCCTCGCCCCTCCCCCCCCCCCCCCTTCCCTCTCCTCCTTCCCCTCCTCCTCTTTCCTTCCTTCCCCCCTCCCACCCCCTCCCAACCCCCCCCCTCCCCCTTCCCCCCCACGCCCTCCTTCCCCCTTCTCTCCTTCTCCCCTCTCACTCCTCCCCCATCCTCCCCAGCCCACCCCATCGGCCCCCCGCCGTGGGGGGGCCTCCCCCCCTAGAACCCTCCGCAGGATCCATCCCCGGACCCCCCAAGGGCGCTTGGAGGCGCCTCTCCGCTCGCCGTCCTCCCTGCCTCCTCGACCGTCCTCGTCCTCCACCCCCCGCCGGCCCCCAGACTCTCCATCCCTCCATCCGAAAAGCCGTCTCAGCTCCCTCCCCGGCGCTCCTCCCACCCCCCCTCCCGTCAGTCCACCGTCTCCCCCTCCCTCAGCTCCTCCCCCCCTCCCCCCCCAGCTCCCCTCCACGACCCCTCAATCCGGGTCACCCTGGGCCATACCTATCCGGCCACGGGTCTCTAGCTCGTCCTCCCCCGCCCCCCCCAAGAGGCTCCCACGTCCTCCTCCCCCGAGCCCCGTCTCCGTCCTCCCCCTCTCCCCCAACAAGGGCGCCACCAGTGAGAGGAGGCCCCCTCCCCTCCCTTCCCCTCCCCTCCTCCTCCCCCTCCTCCCAATCCGCCAAACCCCCCCACGCCCAAATCCTCCCCAGCCTGCCCCCCCCCGCCTAAGCGACGTAGTCTCTCCTCCTCCCCCCCCCGCCCCCGAGGGGCGGGGGGGCTCCCTCCCCGCTCCCCGCCCCCTGTCCTCCCCCAGGCCTTCTCCGCAGCCTCCCCCACCCCCCACGCCCGTCCCGCACTCCCTCCTAACCCCCCGCACTTCCCCTCCCTCCCCCCCTCTCCCCTTCCCTCCCCGCTCGTCCCCCCCCCCAATAATCCCCCCCCCCCGCCCCCCCCTCGGCCCCCTCCTCCCTCCTCCCAGCTACCCCGTCTCCGCCGTCCCGCCGGGCAGCCGGGCCTCTCCTTCCTCCCACTGCTCCGGGTCTGCGGGCACTCTGGCCTACCCCCTAACTCCTCCTTCCTGCTGTGCAGGTGATCTCAACCCTAGCCTCACCTATGATCTCTCCGACCTATAGTGTGGTGCTGCGAAGGCTTCAGCTGGCCATCCCTGGCAAGGTGAGTGCCTCATGTTCAGGGCCTCTCTTCGTGAACTTGTACTTGCGAGTGTACTTGCAGAGGCCGGCTTGTCTTTGTACTTGCCATTTGGTGCTTTGTACTAACTCGGCCATTGTCTTTTCCTGCCATTGCTTTTTTGTACTGCCAGTTGTGGGCGTTTTGTATGTTTAACAAAAAACACACATGGTACTGGCATGCGTGTACTGGCAAGAGGTGTACCCAACACCTGTCCTCCTTGTTTAACCCACCGGCAGACTAGCCACACAGCCCTCAGGCGGAGCAGTCGCCTGAGCAGGGGGCAGTGGGCGCTGCGCACAGATTTCCGTTTTCAGTCAAGGCAAAAGCACTCCCCAAAAGGAGGCAGTTGCGTCAAAAGCGCAACCCAAACTGACAACTTGATGTACCCTGCTGCGCACTGCTTAATTGATCCCTCCTTTGTCCTCTACTTCTCATCTAAAGTAGACAAGTCTTTCAACTGTCTAAGCCGCTTGTGCTCCCTGGTTTCCGTGGAAGTTACTAGGTCCTAAGTTAAATATATACATGGAAACGCACGGAACAAATCCTTGTAGCAATCTAAAATCACAGGCGGGGCAGTCTGCAAGCCGCTGCTGCTAACGTAGCTGTATGCCAACATGTCTGTATGCTAACATGTACATGGCTGTATGCAAACATGGCCGTATGCTAACATGGCTGTATGCTAATATGTACATGTCTGTATGCCAACATGGCCGTATGCTAACATGTACATGGCCGTATGCAAACATGGCCGTATGCAAACATGGCCGTATGCTAACATGGCTGTATGCTAATATGTACATGTCTGTATGCCAACATGGCCGTATGCTAACATGGCCGTATGCTAACATGTACATGGCCGTATGCAAACATGGCCGTATGCTAACATGGCTGTACGCTAATATGTACATGTCTGTATGCCAACATGGCCGTATGCTAACATGTACATGGCCGTATGCAGACATGGCCGTATGCTAACATGGCTGTATGCTAATATGTACATGTCTGTATGCCAACATGGCCGTATGCTAACATGTATATGGCCGTATGCAAACATGGACATGGCTGTATGCAAACATGCAGATATGCTAACATGTGCATGGCCATATGCTAACATAGCTGCTGCTGCTCAGCATTGCCGTTTCCAGACACCTAAATAACCCACGACCATGACCAAATGTATATCTACAGGTTCATGACCTGCTGATGACGATGGACACCAAGCAAAATCTTCCCATGATGTGAGTGCTGACCTTGGGGTTGTAGGGTTTAAGGTTAGGGTTTAGGGTTTAACTAAACCCTGAACCCAATATCTTCCCATGATGTGAGTGCTGACCTTGGGGTTGTACCGTTTAAGGTTAGGGTTTAGGGTTTAACTAAACCCTAAACCCAATGTCTTCCCATGATGTGAGTGCTGACCTTGGGGTTGTAGGGTTTAAGGTTAGGGTCCAGGGTCTAACTAAACCTAAACCCAATATCTTCCCATGATGTGAGTGCTGACCTTGGGGTTGTAGGGTTTAAGGTTAGGGTTTAACTAAACCCTGAACCCAATATCTTCCCATGATGTGAGTGCTGACCTTTGGGTTGAACGGTATAAGGTTAGGGTTTAGGGTCTAACTAAACCTAAACCCAATATCTTCCCATGATGTGAGTGCTGACCTGTAACGCTACTAAAAGATGGGGTAGCATTACTAGGTGGCCAGGGTTTCTGGTGGAGCCCCCTCTTCAAGGGGGCGGGAGCCCCCATATTTACCCATTTGTCCGTTTGTCCGTGCCACCGAAAAATTGGAGCCTGACACGTCATCCAACAGTCGTGTAACTAACTTGCTTCGGCCAGCTCCATCGTTGCCACCTTTCGTTCCGTTGCCAACACACTCCGCCAATTTCTGCGTCGCTTGCGACGCTGCATAGGACTTTTCATTCCTAAGGGAGGACATCTCATTCAATACCCCATCCACCACCACTTTCATCCGCAAACAAGTCCCCATCCACAAGCGCGTCGCTAGCGACGCAGACAATTGGCGGAGTGTGTTATTATGACTATCAAAATCAAGTGCATCAGACACGCAGCAGACACACGGAGCAGCCGCCTTCCTAAGATTCCGACTACCATCCCTGTACATCCTGTAACCACCATCACCATCCACTATACCAAATAAATCAAATCCGAGCATCCTCAAAAATCCAAACCCCTAAACATCCCCAATTATCTCTTATGCCCTCAAAAAGCCGTACCCCTAGTATCCTCAAAAATCCCTTATGACCTCAAAACAACCTACCCCTAACACCCTCGAAAAAACATATCCATCCTCAAAAATCCATTATGTCCTTAAAAAGACATACCCCCTAACACCCTCGAAAAAACATATCCATCCTCAAAAATCCATTATGTCCTCAAAAAAACCTACCCCTAACACCCTCGAAAAAACATATCCATCCTCAAAAAGACATTATGTCCTTTACCCCGCAGGCAGCAGCAGCCTGCCCGAGATCCTAACATGATGGGTGGGGGAAATGGCTTGGGCCCCCTGCCAACAAACGATGAGTACACAGGAGGCCTCAGGTGAGTGACCCCCCCCCCCCCCCCCCCCCCCCCCCCCCCCACACACACACACACACACACACACCGCGCACACATAAACACACATAAACACACACACGTACACAAACACAAACACGTCATCATCAACCTAAGCAGCTGCATCATTATCAGCATTATCAGCAGCAGTAGCAGTAACATCAACCTCATCAGCAGCAGCAGTATCGGCAAATAAATAAATACATAAATAATACGCCTTGTTATGAGGCGTGAGGTTGAGGGGGCCAGCCCGTTTGCTTTCACTGGGGCCAACCACTGCATTATCAGCAACATCAGCAGCAGCAACATTTTCAGCAACATCATCAACATCATCAACATCATCAACATCATCATCATCACCATCAGCTGCAGCAGTCAATAGCCAGGTAGCGGGTTTGTCACATCCATCACGGAACCCCTTCTCAAGCACTCATCAACTAGAACTTGGTTACAAAGCTCCAAGGCCTTACTCGCTTCGGTCAGCTCCATCGTTGCCACCTTCCGTTCCGTTGCCAACACACTCGGCCAATTTCCGCGTCGCTTGCAACGCTGCATAGGACTTGTCATTCATAAGGGGGTCATCAATTTCAAAACCCCTTCCACCACCACTTTCATCCACAAATTCAGCATAAGTTTTACAGCCTTTGAGGCTGCTTGCTGTCTTATGTTGTAAGATCAACATTAAATACATTCCTATTATCAAAATATGCTTGATCTAATCTCAACATACACACATGATGACATGATCTATACATGATGTATCTATATCTATATCTATATCTATATCTATATCTATATCTATATCTATATCTAGATCTAGATATGATATAACCTCCTCATACATACATGATATATACACGATGTATTTATATCTATATCTATATGAGATAATGTCCTCATACATACGTGATCTAATCTCCCCAACTAATAATTGATAACCAGGTACACCATCCGAGTGGGCGAGCGAAACCACCACCATCACCACATTGCACCAACCACCACCACCGTCACCACTCTCCCACCACCACTCTACCACCACCACCACCATTCTCCCACCACCACTCTACCATGATAACCAGGTACACCATCCGAGTGGGCATCCATAACGGACGAACTTTTGTTGGGCCTGCCTACGAGCTTACAAACCTAACGCATTTGGATGTGCCAGGATGGAAAGTGTTACAGGTATGAATGTATGATAATGATGTGTGTATGATGATGATGGTGATGATGATGTATGCGCGTATGATGGTGATGATGATGATTACATTTGTGGCGGAGCCCCCCCATCGGGTTACCCCGCTGTCCGTTTGTTTTTTCATTTCTGAGTAGTTCAGCCAGAACCATGTGTCGCCATGCAGCGACAGAAAGGCGACACGCCGCGCAAGAAACACAGTGATCATATCTATTGTTCTGTCCCTTCCCTTGCTCTGCAGATGTCTGCCCCTGACGCTGCATTTGATCTATTTCATGATGTTACACATCTTAACCACTCTTTTGGCCCTTCCATTTCTCTGCAGGTTCCTGCCCCTGATGCTGTATTTGACTATGTCATGGGCGATGTGTACACCACTGTTGTCGTGGAGCTTCTGGCTGAGCCCCCTCAGGTGCGCGCCCCCTCTCTAGTGAATGATGTTACACCCTTCCCCACCCTCTCTTTAATTGTGGTCCAGCCCTCTTTTCTCTCTCTCTCTCTCTCTCTCTCTCTCTCTCTCTCTCTCTCTCTCCCTCCCCCCCCTATATGTCATCTGTATCTGCGTTGGCAGAGTAGTATGGCTCCTCCTGTCACAATCCAACCAAACTAACTACCTCTCCCTCCTTGTTGTAGGCCCAAACAACAGGTAGTGGAGCAGGGAATGTGCCCAGCCCAGTTTCTGGTTGGCTTGACTCCCAATGAGCTGGCAGAGTAGCATGTCTCATCCTGTCATAATCCAAACCAATCCAACCAAACTAACTAACTAACTAGCTCTCCCTCCTTGTTGTTGGCATGTCATAATACAAACTAACTAACTTCTCCTCCCTCCTTGCTGTGGACCCAAACAACAGGTAGCTAAGCACGGAATGCGCCCAGCCCAGTTTCTGGTTGGCTGGACTCCCAATGTCCCCTGCATTGGCAGAGTAGCATGTCTCATCCTGTCATAATCCAACCCAATCCAACCAAACTAACTAACTAACTAGCTCTCCCTCCTTGTTGTTGGCATGTCATAATACAAACTAACTAACTGCTCCTCCCTCCTTGCTGTGGACCCAAACAACAGGTAGCTAAGCACGGAATGCGCCCAGCCCAGTTTCTGGTTGGCTGGACGCCCGTTGTCCCCTGCATTGGCAGAGTAGCATGTCTCATCCTGTCATAATCCAAACCAACCAAACCAAACTAACTAACTAACTAGCTCTCCCTCCTTGTTGTTGCCATGTCATAATCCAAACTAACTAACTGCTTCTCCCTCCTTGTTGTTGTCATAATCCAAACTAACTAACTGCTTCTCCCTCCTTGTTGTTATGTCATAATCCAAACTAACTAACTGCTTCTCCCTCCTTGTTGTTATGTCATAATCCAAACTAACTAACTGCTTCTCCCTCCTTGTTGTTATGTCATAATCCAAACTAACTAACTGCTTCTCCTTCCTTGTTGTTATGTCATAATCCAAACTAACTAACTGCTTCTCCCTCCTTGTTGTTATGTCATAATCCAAACTAACTAACTGCTTCTCCCTCCTTGTTGTTATGTCATAATCCAAACTAACTAACTGCTTCTCCCTCCTTGTTGTGGGCCCAAACACCAGGTAGTGGAGCAAGGGATGCGCCCAGCCCAGTTTCTGGTTGGCTGGACGCCTGTTGTCCCCTTCTCCTTTATCTCTGATGATGGTAGTCAGTCTGAGGTGGCGGTTGGAGTGCACCGTTATCCCCTGACCTCGAAGCAGTGAGGGCCTTTTTTTATATTTACTGCATTGATTGATTGATTTATTATTATTTATTTGTCTGTATGTGTATCTATGAATAAAGATTCACATTTTAAAATTTGTTTATGTATGTTTTTGTGTTTACTGATTTATTATATATATAAACTTAGTGATGTATATATTTATGCAATAATATATGTATACATATTTGATAAAATAATTCATATAAGATATACATATTTTATATAATAACATATATACATATTTTATTTGTATAACTCTCGCTTTTCAGAATAGATTGTTGCATTGAAACCTCATCTGCTCATAAACATGCATTTGCATGCAAGATTATGTACATTATGCATTTGCATGTAAGATTATGTAGGCAACTCCCTAAGCCATCCACTCTCCTGTACCCATTTCCCTCACCCTGCCTTTCAATGCTGATGCCACGCTTCTGTCCCCCATTCCTCCCTCCTCCCTCATTCCTCATTTTTTTTTAATTTTTTTTTTTTTTTTTGTAGGAATTTTATTCCCTCATTCCCCCATTCCTCCCTCCTCCCTGGGTCTTCTCCTGCGTAACGCCCCCCCCCCCCCCCCCCCTAAAACACAACCCCTTATCTCCCTCTTCCCTCCCGCCTCTAGGGGTCTTTTCCTGCTGACCAGCCCTAAACCGCACCCCTAATATCCCCCCTCCCTCTCTTCTCTTGGGGTCTACTCCTGTATTACTACCCCCCCCTAAACTCCAACCCCTAAACCGCACCCCCCTCCCTCCTCCCCTCCCTCCCTCCCTCCTCTTGGGGTCTACTCCTGCATTCGCAGGCCCCCCTAAATTCCAACCCCTAAACCGCATCCCCCAAACTCTCTCCACCCTTCCTCCCTCCCTCATCTAGGGTTTTATTCCTTCCCTCTCACCCCTAAACGGCAACCCCTAATTTCCCCCTCTCTTCTCTAGGGGGTCTACTCCTGCATGACCAGCCCTCCCTAATTTCCAAACCCTAAACCAAAAAAACCTCGAAGTCCCTCCTCCCCTCCCCTTTCTCCCTCCCTCCACTTGGGGTCTACTCCTGCACGACCCCCCTTAACTCCCCCCCTACCCGCCCCCCCCCCTCAACTCCAACCTCTAGACCCCCCAACCCCTAAACCTCACCCCTCAAACTCTCTCTTCCCCCGCTCCCTCCCTCCCTCCTCTAGAGGTCTTCTCCTGCGCGACCAGCCCCCCCTAAACTCCAATCCCCTTAACCGCAACCCCCAATCCCCCTCTCTCCCTCCCTCCTTCCCACTGCTCCCAACCCTAACCTGCAACCCTAATATCCCCCCTCCCTCCCACCCACTGCTCCCAACCCTAACCTGCAACCCCTAATATCCCCCCTCCCTCCCACCCACTGCTCCCAACCCTAACCTGCAACCCCTAATATCCCCCCTCCCTCCCACCCACTGCTCCCAACCCTAACCTGCAACCCCTAATATCCTCCCTCCCTCCCACCCACTGCTCCCAACCCTAACCTGCAACCCCTAATATCCCCCCTCCCTCTCTTCTCTTGGGGGTCTACTCCTGCGTGACCAGCCCCCTTCAATCGCAACCCCAAAACTTCCTCATCTAGGGGTCTACTCCTGCGTGACCAGCCCCCCCTAAACTGGAGAGCTATGCTGGGAGACATGATGCAAGAGGTGCCGGATCCTCTGGTCGAGTTCCAGCTATTTGAAACAGGCAAGGCAGTTGTTTGGAAGTTGTTTGCAAGTTTTTTTCCAGCTGCTTGACCCATAGGTTTGAACTACCCTGCCATCCAAAGCAAACCACCCTGCCAAACCAAGAGACCTGATGCAAGAGGTGCTGGATCCTCTGGTGGAGTTCCATCTGTTTGAAACAGGCAAGGAAGTTGTTTGGAAGTTGTTTTCCAGCAGTTTGAAACAGGCAAGAAAGTTGTTTGACAGTTTTTTGGCAGTTGTTTTCCAGCAGTTTGAAACAGGCAAGCAAGAAAGTTGTTTGGAAATTGTCTTGAAGTTGTTTTCCAGCAGTTTGAAACAGGCAAGAAAGTTGTTTGAAAATTGTTTTCCAGCTGTTTGAAACAGGGAAGGGAATTGTTTGAAAGTTGTTTGGAGTTGTTTTCCAGCTGTTTGAAACAGGCAAGAAAGTTGTTTGAGACTTAATTCCCAGCTGTTTGAAACGAGCACAAATCTGACTTGTCTCTTGACGTAGGCTTGGGCCATCGGTTTGCACCACCCTGCCAGCCAAACCGAACCACCCTGCCAAACCAAACCACACACACAAATGACGGCCCTCACACCAAAGGCTACCTTGCTCCACCCTGCCTATCGACGCCCTTCCGCAGGTTGTACTCCGATTCACCCTCACCCTCCTGCCCCCCACCCACCCACACACACCCACACACACCCACACACACATACCCACACACACGCACTCCCCCCCCCCCCCCCCCCCCCCCCCTCTATCTGACCCCCCCCCCACACGCACACACACACACACACACACACACACACACACGCCTACTCCCTCCACCAGGTCCCCCTCCGATTCCCCCTCCTATGCGCAACAAGTTCATGGCAATCAACATGCAGGCAATGGACAACACCAACACAACACCAACACCGCAATATCCTTGCCTTCCCTGCTCTGCCTACTTTCCCTCTACCAGGTCCTTTTCCGCCCCCCCCCCCCCCCCCTCCTTTGCGCAACAAGTCCATGGCAATCAGTATGCAGACGATGGACAACACCAACACAACACCAACACCTCAATATGCATGCCTTCCCTGCTCTGCCTACCTTCCCCCCAACATGCCCCCCCCCCCCCCCCCCCCCCCCCCCCCCCCCCCCCCCCCCCCCACACACACACACACACAAACACACACACACAGAGAGATAAACACACACATACTCTCTCTCACACACACACACACACTGAGACAAACACACACATACTCTCTCTCTCACACACACACGCACACACACACACACCTTCTCCCTCTACTAGGTCGTACTCCGATTCCCCCTCCCCTGCGCAACAAGTTCATGGCTATCAACATGCAGAGGATGGACGATGCTGCAATGGGAGAGATGCCTCTGGAGCAAGTGCTGGCGCCTGTGCCTCTGCCTCCTGTGCGTGTGCCTCCTGTGTGTGCTGGTGCATGTGCCTCTATGTGTGGCTCCTGTGTGTCCTGATGTCTGTGCCTCAGCCTCCTGTGCGTGGGCTGGTATGGGAAGATGAGCATGGGACAGTATGGGATGGTATTCAAGGGGGTGGACTAAGCATGCAGCCATGCCTGTGCCTCTGCCTCCTGTGCGTGGGCTGGTATGGGAAGATGGGCATGGGACAGTATGGGATGGTATTCATGGGGGTGGACTTAGCATGCAGCCATGCCTGTGCCTCTGCCTCCTGTGCGTGGGCTGGTATGGGAAGATGAGCATGGGACAGTATGGGATGGTATTCAAGGGGGTGGACTTAGCATGCAGCCATGCCTGTGCCTCTGCCTCCTGTGCGTGGGCTGGTATGGGAAGATGAGCATGGGACAGTATGGGATGGTATTCAAGGGGGTGGACTTAGCATGCAGCCATGCCTGTGCCTCTGCCTCCTGTGCGTGGGCTGGTATGGGAAGATGGGCATGGGACAGTATGGGATGGTATTCATGGGGGTGGACTAAGCATGCAGCCATGCCTGTGCCTCTGCCTCCTGTGCGTGGGCTGGTATGGGAAGATGGGCATGGGACAGTATGGGATGGTATTCAAGGGGGTGGACTAAGCATGCAGCCATGCCTGTGCCTCTGCCTCCTGTGCGTGGGCTGGTATGGGAAGATGGGCATGGGACAGTGTGGGATGGTTATCAAGGGGGTGGACTTAGCATGCAGCCATGCATGTGCCTCTGCCTCCTGTGCGTGGGCTGGTATGGGATTATGGTCCGGGGTCGGTCCTATCACTCTCACCCTCACCCTTACCCTCACTCTCACCCTTACTCAACCTCACTCTCATGCTCACCCTCATTCTCATTACATCCCTGTGCAGGAGCTGCCTGGGGACATTGCGTGAATTGAGACACCCCCACCCTACTCTCACTCTCACCTTTACCCTCACTCTCACCCTCACCCTGTACATGAGCTGTCTGCGAACATGGGGCGAACAAGGACATCCTCACCCTAGTATCACTCTCACCCTCACCCTCACTCTCACCCTCTCTCACCCTCACTCTCAACCTCACTCCATCCTCAACCTCACTCTCAGTCTTACTCTCACCCTTACTCACACCCTCACTCTCACCCTCACTCCACCCTCACTCTCACCCTCATCCCCATACTCACCCTGCCCCTGTACAGGAACTGTCTGGAGACATAATGACAAGTGACCAGATGATCCCGCCCGCTGTGTGGAGTGAGGAGCCCTTCGGCTTGGAGGTGACCCAGGGCCCAATATTGGGCGAAGGTGACATGATGCCTTTGCAACGTGTGTCATCTCTCCACTTGCCCCCCATCTTGCGGGAGAGAGAGGAGGTAGGGATTGATGTTTTTTATTATTATTACATTTTATCTGGTGTCCTACGCGTACCAGCTTCTAGACAGCTCCTTTCAATGTCCTTGGGCCAAACCTGAATCTAGGTAGTGAGTCTCAAAGCTGACATTCCAATGCAGCTGCAAGCTTTGAGTTTGACCCAGTGTCCATCTATTAGAGCTGGTGGGAAGCTGCTATGAGTAGCCAAAAAAGGAAACAGTGGTAGCAAGCTTTGTATGTGATGATGATGATGATGATTACATTGTTCCTGGTGCCCTAGTTGACTCCAAATGTAACCGCGGCCTGCCGGAGTCGATAGGTGTAAGATCTTTTCTCACAGCCAGATGTTGCTGACTTGCTGATGTGTCAGCTGGTGATGGGCAGGCCCCTTCGGCCAGCTGTCACTGACTTGCTGATGTGTCAGCTGGTGATGGACAGGCCCCTTCGGCCAGCTGTTGCTGACTTGCTGATGTGTCAGCTGGTGATGGACAGGCCCCTTCGGCCAAGGGTGTACTCACCTTGCCCCCCATCTTGTGGGAGAACGAGGAGGAAGTGACGAGGGTGGGGGTGAGAGGAGGCAGTGATGAGGGTGAGAGTGTCTTGTGACGAAGGTTAAGGCGCCGTGTGTCATATCACAACTTGCCCCCCATCTTGCGGGAGTGGGAAGAGGCAGTGATGAGGGTGAGAGTGTATTTGACTTAGTTTGAGGCGCTGTGTGGCATCTCTCAACTTGCCCCCCATCTTGCGGGAGTGGGAGGAGGCAGTGATGAGGGTGAGAGTGTCTTGTGACGAAGGTTAAGGCGCCGTGTGTCATATCACAACTTGCCCCCCATCTTGCGGGAGTGGGAAGAGGCAGTGATGAGAGTGAGAGTGTCTTGTGACGAGGCAATGCTTCAATTGTCGGACGCCGGGCAGCGCCAGATTACTATCCCCACCACTGCCGCCACCATCAAGAACACCACCACCACCATCACACACCCCAGGCCATGCAACAAGTGGGCTATGATACCTCTGAAAGAGACGAAGCAATGCTTCAATTGATGGACGCCCGGCAGCGCCAGTTTACTATCCCCACTACTGCCACTACCATCACAAACACCCCCACCACCATCAAGAACACCACCAACAACAACACCGCCCCCACCATCACCACCATCACACCCTCCAGGCCATGCACAGAAGGGGCTATGACGCCTCAGGAAGAGACCAGGCCATGCGTGAGTTGAAATACATCAGGCATCGCCAGTTAACTATCCCCACCTCCACCACGACCATCACCACCATCACCACCACCACCATCAACACCATCACACCCCCCAGGCCATGCACGGAGGGGGCTATGACACCTCAGGAAGAGGCCAAGCAATGCGTGAGTTGACAGACACCATGCAACGCCAATTTCCTATCCCTACTGCCGCCACCACCATCAAGAAAAACACCACCATCACAAACATCACCACCACCATCAAGAACACCACCACCACCATCACTAACACCCCCCAGGCCATGCACGGAGGGGGCTATGACACCTCAGGAAGAGACCATGCAATGAGTGAGTTGACAGACACCATGCAACGCCAATTTCCTATCCCTACTGCCGCTGCCACCACCATCAAAAAAAAACCCACCACCATCACAAACACCACCACCACCATCAAGAACACCACCACCACCACCACCACCATCACCACCATCACACCCCCCAGGCCATGCACGGAGGGGGCTATGACACTTCAGGAAGAGGCCATGCAATCCGTGAGTTGATAGACGCCATGCAATGCCAATTTCCTATCCCTACTGCCGCCACCACCATCAACACCACCACCACCACCATCACAAACACCACCACCACCATCACTAACAACTCCCAGGCCATGCACGGAGGGGGCTATGACACCTCAGGAAGAGACCAGGCCATGCGTGAGTTGACAGACGCCATGCAACGCCAATTGGAGCTGTTGACTCGCGCGGTGGGGGATCTGCGAGATGAGCGCAAGTCCCTGCGTAACAGTGTGTTAGCCCTTGTTGACAGGGACGGGTAAGAGACTGGGAATTGTCTTATGTATGCTGGTGGTGGTGGTGTTTGTGATGGTGGTGGTGGTGTTTGTGATGGTGGTGGTGTTCGTGATGGTGGTGGTGGTGTTTGTGATGGTGGTGGTGTTCGTGGTGGTGGTGTTTGTGATGGTGGTGGTGTTCGTGATGGCGCAAGTCCCTACGTAACAGTGTGTTAGCCATTGTTGACAGGGACGGGTAAGAGACTGGGAATCGTTATGTGTATGATGTTATTGGTGTTCATGATGGTAGTGGTTGCTGCAGAACAGTGTGTTGGCTCTCGTTGACAGGGACAAGTAAGAGAATGGGAATTGTTTTGTGTATGTTGGTGGTGTTTTGTGGTGGTGGTGGTTGGTGGTGGTTTTGGTGGTGTTTTGTGTATGGTGGTGGTGGTCTGTACATATCAGTGTGATAGCCCTTATTGACAGGGATGGGTAAGAGACTGATAATTATTTTGTGTATGTTGGTTTCGTTGGTGGTGGTGTTCATGATGGTGGCGGTCTTTAAGGAACAGTGTGATAGCCCTGGTTGTCAGGGATGGGTGAGAGACTGAGTATTGTCTTGTGTACCCATCACCACCCTAACCCATGCCCCCAATCTCACCTTCACCACCACCACCACCACCACCACAAACCACCGCCACCCTTAGCCATACGCCCCCCCCCCCCCCCCCACCACCCTACGACTCCACCACTACCCCAACCATCACCACCCTAACCCATACACCCGATCTTACCCTCACCCCCACCACCCCAACCACCCCAACCATCACCACCCCATCCATCACCACCCCATCCATCACCACCCTAACCTATATCCCCGAGTCTCACCCTCACCTCCACCACCACCCCAACCATCCTAACCCATGCCCCTACCCTCACCCTCACCACCAAACTACCACTCCACCACCACCCCATCCTCACCACCCTAACCCATATCCCCGATCTCACCCTCACCTCCACCACCACCCCAACCACCCTAACCCATGCCCCTACCCTCACCCCCACCACCCCAACCACCCCATCCATCATCACCCTAACCCATATCCCCGATCTCACCCTCACCTCCACCACCACCCCAACCATCCTAACCCATGCCCCTACCCTCACCCTCACCACCAAACTACCACTCCACCACCACCCCATCCATCACCACCCTAACCCATATCCCCGATCTCACCCTCACCTCCACCACCACCCCAACCATCCTAACCCATGCCCCCACCCTCACCCTCACCACCAAACTACCACTCCACCACCACCCCATCCATCACCAACCTAATCCATGCCCCCAATCTCACCCTCTCCACCACCTTAACCATCCTAACCCATGCCCCCACCAATTCTGGCAATTCTAATGCAACACCAACATCACCGACACCAACAACAACACCAATAACACCAACAGCACCAACCTAATCCATGCCCCCAATCTCACCCTCACCACCACCCCAACCATCACCACCCTTAGCCATGCCCCCAATCTTGCCCTCAGCCTCACCACCACCTCAACCATCACCACCCTAAGCAATGCCCCCACTCTCACCCTTGTCCCTACCACCCTCACTCCCCCACCCTACCCCTCCACCACCACCCCAACCGTCACACCCTACCCCCTCCACCACCACCCCAGCCATCACCACCCTCAACAATCCCCTCACCACCACCATCACCACCCTCACCACCACCACACCTACCCCTCCACCACCACCCCAAGCATCACCACACTAAGGCCATGCCCTCCCCTCCCCCCCCCCCTCACCACCACCACCCTCACCATCCCCCCCCCCCCCCCCCCCCCCCCCCCCCCCCCCCCCACACACACACACACACTCCCCCCCCCCCATCACCATCCCCCCCCCCACCCTCACCTCCCCCCCCACCCTCAACACCCACACCGGAGCTCCCCCTCCCATGGCGCAACACAACGTAGCGACACAACATATGTACAATCTTCCACCACCACCCCAACCATCACCACCCTAAACCATTCTCCCAATTCCACCCTCACCACCACCACCACCCACACCAGAGTGCCCCCTCCCATGGCGCAACACGACGCCGCGACACAACAGATGTACAATCCTCAGAGGTAGGTTGTGGCTCCTTGGACTTCAAGTTGATTGCATGGTTGGACTTGACGTTGGTTGGTTGGTTGGTTGGACTTGACGTTGGTTGTGGCTCCTTGGACTTAAAGTTGATTGCATGGTTGGACTTGACATTGGTTGGTTGGTTGGTTGGTTGGTTGGTTGGACTTGACGTTGGTTGTGGCTCCTTGGACTTACAGTTGATCGCATGGTTGGATTTGACGTTGGTTGGTTGGTTGGATTTGAAGTTGGATGCATGGTTGGACTTCAAGTGGGTTGTATGGTTTGCCTTGACGTTGGTTGGTTTGTTGGTTGGTTGGTTTGTTGGCTGGCAGGACTTGAATTTGGTTGCATGGTTGGACTTGACGTTGGTTGGTTGGTTGGTTGGACTGGAAGTTGGTTGCATGGTTGGACTTGTTGGCCCCAGCCATGAACTTGGCTGCTCCCAGTCTTACAGTTAAATGTGTTAAGTCAGTACATGCGTTTGCAGCAAAGAAGTACACATATTTACAGCACAGGAGTACAGAAATTTACAGCACAGAAGTGCCAACACCATCGACACCACCACCAACACCATCAACACCAACAGCACCAACACACCAACAACACCAACAACACTAACAGCACCAACACCACCACCAACACCGACACCACCAACAACACCAACAACACTAACAGCACCAACACACCAACAACACCAACAACACTAACAGCACCAACACCACCACCAACACCGACACCACCAACAACACCAACAACACTAACAGCACCAACAACACCAACAACACTAACAGCACCAACACCACCACCAACACCGACACCACCAACAACACCAACAACACTAACAGCACCAACAACACCAACAACACTAACAGCACCAACACCACCACCAACACCGACACCACCAACAACACCAACAACACTAACAGCACCAACAACACCAACAACACTAACAGCACCAACAACACCAACACCACCGACACCACCAACAACACCAACAACACTAACAGCACCAACAACACCAACAACACTAACAGCACCACCACCACCACCACCACCAACAACACCAACAACACCAACAACACTAACAGCACCAACAACACCAACAACACCAATGCCAATTTGTCTACAGGCCACAAACAACTATGAACCCGACTCCTGATGATATTCGTCGTTTTATGGACTTGCCCGCAACCACCGATTTCGGCGATCCTAATGCTTTCAGTGGAGGCCCGCAAGCGGTGCTCTGCGAGCCGGGCTCTGTGCCGTCCAGGATGTTGATGCAGCAGCTCTATGATGCTGGCATGTGAGTGGGAGTGGGAGGGCGGAGTGGGAGGGAAGGTGGAGTGGTAGTGGGGGGGGAGGGTGGAGTGGTAGTGGGGGGGAGGGTGGAGTGGTAGTGGGGGGGAGGGTGAAGTGGGGACAGTGGGAAGGGATGGGGCGAACCAGGCTCTGTGCTGTCCAAGATGTTGATGCAGCAGCTCTATGATGCTGGCATGTGATTGGGAGTGGAAGGATGGAGTCTAAGTGGGACTGGGAGTGGGAAGGAGGGCCTAGAGGGGATGTTATCTCTCTCTCTCTCTCTCTCTCTCTCTCTCTCTCTCTCAACATTATGGTAAGAGGCAGGCTCTCTGCTGTCCAGGATGCTGATGCAGCAGCTCTATGGCACTGAAATGTGAGTGGGAGTGTGAGGGAGGGCGGATTGGGGGGAGGGGGAGGGCGGATTGGGAGTGGTGTGGAGGGCGAAGTGGGAATGGGAGAGAGGGAGGAGTCGCGAGGAGGGTGGAGTGGAAGTGGTTGTGGGAAGGAGGGCGAATTGGGAGTGGGGGGAAGGGGGGAGTGGGTGTGTGTGGGTGTGTGGGGAGGGTTTGGGGTTTACCACCGACACCACCAACGACACATATAGGGCTGACGCGATACCCGATGATGTACAACAGCTGGTAAGGCGTAGAGGGCCCACCACCCGTGTAGTGCTCTACACACCAACCCACCACCTCGACAGGGATTATGCATTTCCCGATGATGTCCTGCAGTTTTTAAGGCGTAGAGGGCCCCCCAGAGGTCTGTCAGTCACCCACCCACCCACCCACCCAGTGCCCTACCCCCCCTTCTACCCACTCACAGCCCTTCCTACTCACCCACTCACAGCCCTCCCTACCCACCGACCCACCACCTGGACAGCTTTGATGCACTGCCCGATGATGTTCAGCAGTTGCTTAAGCGTAGAGGGCTCCCCAGAGGTCTGTCAGTCACCCACCCACCCTCCCACCCACCCACCCACCACCTGGACAGCTTTGATGCACTGCCCGACGATGTTCAGCGGTTGCTTAAGCGTAGAGGGCCCCCCAGAGGTCTATCAGTCACCCACCCACCCAGTGCCCCACTCACCCTTATACCCACCACCTACCTCAACAGGGTTGATGCACTACCCGATGATGTCCAGCAGTTGCTAAGGCGTAGAGGGCCCCCCAGAGGCCTGTCAGCCACCCCCATTGACCTGGCTATTGAAGCCAAGGACCCGCGCATGGCCTCGGATGTGGTCTTCCAATTCCTCGCGTACAGGTGGAGTGGGAGCGGGAGGGAGGATGAAGAGGGAGTGGGGGGGAGGATGGAGTGGGAGTGGGAGGGAGGGCCAAGTGGGAATTTGCTGACCTGGCTGTTGAAGCCGAGGACCCGCGTATGGCCTCGGACTTGTTTTTTCAATTCCTCGCTTTCACGTGGAGTGGGGTGTGTGGATGGAGTGGGAGTGGGAGTGGGATTTAGGTCCAAGTGGGAGCGGCTGACCTGGCTATTGAAGCCAAGGACCCGTGCATGGCCTCGGGCGTGGTATTTCAATTCCTCGCTTACAGATGGAGTGAGAGTGGGAGGGATCGACTCCACCCTCCCTGGAGGGAGAGTGGGAGCAGGAGGGATCGACTCTACCCTCCCTTGTGATTCCTCGGAGAGTTCACTATTGCACAGCCAATAAATAGTAGGGTGCCTGAGGCACCCTCAATGTTGGCAACAGGTCCTTTTTAAACAACATTAACCAAAACAGCATGAAAACGACCGAATGAAATAGGGCTGTTGATAGCATGGCACTATCCCCCCCCCCACCACCACCACCTTCACCACACACACACACCTTATTCCCTACCTACCTACCTACCTACCTACCTACCTACCTACCTACCTACCTACCTACCTACCTACCTACCTACCTGCCTACCTACCTACCAATCCCCCCCCCACCTACCCCCCCCCCCCCCCCTCCCAGGCCCACCAGAGCTAAGAGGACAGACGTTGCGAATGCCGTGTACGATTGCTCTGATGCCGTCATGTTATCCATAGAGAAATGCTACTTTTACGCCTTACCTGTTAGTAGCAAGTCTTCACCGTTAATTGTTGGTACAGAATAGCTTTCTGGAACAACCTGTTCTACCCCCCGCGCCTACCTCCCCCCCCCCCCCCCCCCCCCCCCCCCCTCCTCACCTCCCCCCCCCCCACCTCATCCCACCTCAGACTCCACGACACCCTCAACCCCCCCAACCAACGTGCACTCAATTTACTACACCAGTTATACCACTTTCCTCCCTAGGCCACCAAGATGGCGTATCTGGTGCAACCGCCGCCCCTACCTCCCCACCTCACCCCCCCCTTATCTTACATATGCAGGCACCACAACCCCTTATCTCACATTTGCAGGCACCACAGCACCCTGCAGTCACCACAGCACCCCAACCAACGTGCACTCAATTTACTTCACCTTATAGTTTAACCACTTTCCTCCCACTACCTCCAAGATGCCGTATCTGGCAATTGCCGCCCCTCCCCCCCCCCCCTCCTCACCCCCACCTCCCCTCACCTCCCCCACCCACCCCTTATCCAACCTCTGCAGGCACCACGACACCCTCAACGCCCCAACCAACGTGCAGTCAATCTACTTCACTTTCCAGTTTTACCACTTTCCTCCCACGACCTCGGAGATGGCGTATCTAGTGCAGCCGCCTCCTCTACCCCCCACTCAAAACGCCCAGGGAAGCATCAACCGAGGAGATGACACCTTTGCAACAGAACAGATGGAGGCTTCTCTGTCCTCTACTCGCATTCTAGTCACAAACCACCCCATGAAGAAGGGAGCAGGTGTGTGTGCGTATGTGTAGTGGTGGTGGTGTGTGTGTCTGTGAAGTGGTGGTGTGTGTGTAGTGGTGGTGGTCTGATTTTGGTGAAGGAATTCGGAAAGAAGGGGGCAGGTGTGTGTGTGTGTGTATTGGTGGTGGTGTGTGAAGTGGTGGCGTGTTTGTGTACTGGTGGTGGTGTGTGTGTAGTGGTGTGTATTTGTAGTTGTGGTGGTGTGTGTGTGTTGTCGTGGTGTGTGAGTGTAGTGGTGGTGATCTTGGCAGTAGGAACGTACTTGTTTGATTCATCCCAAGAAGAACGGAACGGAGCAGATGGAGGCTTCTCTGTCCTCTACTCGCATTTTGGTAACTAACCACCCTATGAAGAAGGGAGCTGGTGGGTGGACGCTGTACTTGTGTGTAGTGGTGGTGGTGCGTGTGTGAAGTGATGGTGATGTGTGTAGTGGTGGTGGTGCCGTGGTGTTGAAGTGAGGTATGTGTGTAGTGGTGGTGGTGCGTTGGTGAAGTATGTGATTGTTGTGGGTGGTGGTGCGTGTGTGCAGTATGGTGATTGTGTGTAAGTGGTGGTGTGCGTGTGTGAATGATGGTGATGTGTGTAGTGGTGGTGGTGCTGGTGTGACGTGATAGTGATGTGTGGTAGTGGTGGTGGTGCGTGTTGAAGTGGATGGGGATGTGTGTAGTGGTGGTGGTGCGTGTGGAAGTGATGTGATGTGTTAGTGGGTGGTGGTCGTGTGGTGAAGTGAGGGTGATGTGTGTAGTGGTGGTGGTCGTGTGTGAGGATGTGATGTGTGTAGTGGGTTTGGTGGTGGCGTGTGTGAAGTGATGGTGATGTGTGTAGTGTGGTGGTGCGTGTGTGAAGTGATGGTGATGTGTGTAGTGGTGGTGGTGCGTGTGTGAAGTGATGGTGATGTGTGTAGTGGTGGTGGTGCGTGTGTGAGTGATTGGTGAATGTGTTGTGGGTGGTGAGTGCGTTGTGTGAAGTGATGGTGATTTGTGTAGTGTGGTGGGTGCGTGGGTGAATGTGGTGATGTTGTGTATGGTGGGTGGTGGCGTGTGTGAGTGATGGTGATGTGTGTAGGGGGGGTGGTCGTGTGTTGATGATGGTGATGTGTGTAGTGGTGGTGGTGGCGGGTGTGAAGTTGATGGTGATGTTGTAGGTGGTGGTGGTGCGTGTGTGAAGTGATGGTGATGTGTGTTGAGTGGTGGTTGGGTGCGTGTGGTGAAGGTGATGGTGAATGTGTGGAGTGGTTGTGGGGCGTGTGTTAGTGTGGTGATGTGTGTAGTGGATGGTGTTGCGTGTGTGAAGTGATGGTGATGTGTGTGGGTGGTGGTGCGTGTGTGAGTGATGGTGATGTGGTGTAGTGGGTTGGAGTGCGTGTGTGAGTGATGGTGAGTGTGGTTAGTGGTGGTGGTGCGTTGTGAAGTGATTGGTGAATGCGTGTAGTGGTGGTGGTGCGTGTGTGAAGTGATGGTGATGTGTGTAGTGGTGGTGGTGCGTGTGTGAAGTGATGGTGATGTGTGTAGTGGTGGTGGTGCGTGTGTGAAGTGATGGTGATGTGTGTAGTGGTGGTGGTTGGTGGAGTGGCGTGTGGTAAGTGATGGTGATAGTGTGGTAGTGTGGGGGGTGCGTGGGTGAAAGTGATTGGTGATGTGTGTAGTGGTGGTGGTGCGTGGGTGTAAGTTGATGGTGATGTGTGTAGTGGTGGTGGTGGGTGTGTGAAGTGATGGTGATGTGTGTAGTGGTGGTGGTGCGTGTGTGAAGTGATGGTGATGTGTGGGTAGTGGTGGTGGGTTGAGTTTGGGGGGAGTGATGGTGATGTGTGTAGTGGGTGGTGGTGCGTGTTGAAGTGATGTGATGTGTGTAGTGGTGGGTGGGTGCGTGTTGTGGAAGTTATGGGGATGTGTGTAGTGGTGGTGGTGCGTGTGTGAAGTGATGGTGATGTGTGTAGTGGTGGTGGGGCGTGTGTGAAGTGATGGTGATGTGTGTAGTGGTGGTGGTGCGTGTGTGAAGTGATGGTGATGTGTGTAGTGGGTGGGTGTGCGTGTGTGGAAGTGATGGTGAGGTGTGGTCGTGGTGGTGGTGCGTTGTGAAGTATGGTGATGTGTGTTGTGGTGGTGGTGCGTGTGTGAAGTGATGGTGATGTGTGTAGTGGTGGTGGTGCGTGTGTGAAGTGATGGTGATGTGTGTAGTGGTGGTGGTGCGTGTGTGAAGTGATGGTGATGTGTGTAGTGGTGGTGGTGCGTGTGTGAAGTGAGGGTGATGTGTTAGTGGTGGTGGTGCGTGTGTTGAGTGATGGTGATGTGTGTAGTGGTGGTGGTGCGTGTGTGAAGTGATGGTGATGTGTGTAGTGGTGGTGGTGCGTGTGTGAAGTGATGGTGATGTGTGTAGTGGTGGTGGTGCGTGTGTGAAGTGATGGTGATGTGTGTAGTGGTGGTGGTGCGTGTGTGAAGTGATGGTGATGTGTGTAGTGGTGTGGTGCGTGTGTAATTGAATGGTGATGTGTGTAGTGGTGGTGGTGCGTGTGTGAAGTGATGGTGATGTGTGTAGTGGTGGTGGTGCGTGTGTGAAGTGATGGTGAGTGTGTATGGTGTGTGCGTGTGGAAGTGATGGTGAGTGTGTAGTGGGTGGTGTGCGTGTGTGAAGTGATGGTGAATGTGTGTAGTGGTGGTGGTGCGGTGTGTGAAGATGGTGATGTGTGTAGTGGTGGTGGTTGCCTGTGTGAATGATGGTGATGTTTTTTGGTGTGAGTGGGGTGGTGGTTGCGTTTGGGAAGTGAATGTGATGTGGTGGAGGGTTGGTGGTGCGGGTGTGAAAGTGATGGGGATGTGTGTAAATGGTGGTGTGGTTTGTGAAGTTGATGGTTGATGCGTGTAGTGGGTGGGGGTGTGTGAAAGTGATGGTGATGTGGTGTAGTGGGGTGGTGCGTGTGTGAGGGATGGTGATGTGTGTATGGTGTGGTTGTGCGGGTGTGAAGTGATGGTGAGGTTGTGTAAGTGGTGTGGTGCGGGTGTGGAAGTATGGTGATGTAGTGTTCGTGGTGGATGGTGCGTGTGTGAAGTGATGGGGATGTGTGTCGTGGTGGGTGGTGCGTGTGTGAAGTGCATGGGATGTGTGTAGTGGTGGTGGTGCGGGGTGACGTGCTTGGTGCTGTGTGTTCAGTGGTTGGTGGTGGTGTGTGCCGTGCTGGTGCTGTGTGTAGGGTGGTGGTTGCTGTGTGCCGTGCGGGTGCGAGTGTGTAGTGGTGGTGGTGCCGTGTGTGCCTGTGGTGCTGTGTGCGTGGTGGTGGTGCTGTGTGCAGTGAGGGTGATTGGGTGTGTAAGTTGGTGGTGGTGCGTGTGTGAAGTGATGGTGATGTGTGTCAGTGGTGGTGGTGCGTTGTGACGTCTGGGTGATGTGTGTCGTGGTGGTGGTGCGTGTGTGCCGTGCTGGTGCTGTGTGTACGTGGTCGGTGGTCGCGTTTGTGCCGTGCTGGTGCTGCGTGTACGTGGTGGTGGTGGCGTGTGGACCGTGATGGTGATGTGTGTAGTGGTGGTGGTTGCGTGTGTGAAGTATGGTGATGGTGTGTAGGTGGTGGGGTGCGTGTTGTGGAGTGAGGGTGATGTTGTCGTGGTGGTGTGCGTGTGTGAGTGATTGGGTGATTGTAGTTTGTGGTGGTGCGTGTGTGATGGGGTGGATGTGGTGTTGTCGTGGTGTGTGAGTGTAGTGATGGTGGTGGTGGTGAGAGTAACCTTCTTGTCTGAATCACCCCAAGAAGAACAGAACAGATGGAGGCCACTCTTTACTCCTCTCTTATTCTGGTAACAAACCACCCCATGAAGAAGGGAAGAGGTTGGTGGAAGCTGTGTGTGTGTGTGTGTGTGAAGTGATGGTGGTGCGTGTGTGCATGTGTGTAGTGGTGGTGGTCTGTGTGTTGTGGTGGTAGTGGATGTTGAGTGGTGGTGGTGGTGGCAGTAGGAACCTTCTTGTCTGATTCACCCCAAAAAGAACAGAACAGATGGAGGCCACTCTGTACTCCTCTCACATTCTGGTAACAAACCACCCCATGAAGAAGGGAGCAGGTTGGTGGAAGCTGTGTGTGTGTGTGTGAAGTGATGATGGTGTGTGTGTGCGTGTGTGTAGCGGTGGTGGTCTGTGTGTTGTGGTGGTAGTGGATGTTGAGTGGTGGTGGTGGTGGCAGTAGGAACCTTCTTGTCCGATTCACCCCAAAAAGAACATAACAGATGGAGGCCACTCTGTACTCCTCTCACATTCTGGTAACAAACCACCCCATGAAGAAAGGAGCAGGTGGGTGGAAGCTGTGTGTGTGTGTGTGTGTGAAGTGATGTGGTGCCGTGTGTGCATGTGTTATTGGTGGTGGTCTGTGTGTTTGTGGTGGGAGTGGATGTTGATGGGGGTGGTGGGGGGCAGTCGGAACCTTCTTGTCCTGATTCACCCCAAAAGAACAGAACAGATGGAGCCACTCGGTACCCCTCACATTCTGGTAACAAACCACCCCATGAAGAAGGGAGCAGGTTGGTGGAAGCTGTGTGTGTGTGTGTGAAGTGATGATGGTGTGTGTGTGCGTGTGTGTAGCGGTGGTTGGTCTGTGTGTTGTGGGTGGTAGTGGATGTTGATTGGTGGGTGGTGGTGGCAGTAGGAACCTTCTTTGTCCGATCACCCCAAAAAGAACATAACAGATGGAGGCCACTCTGTACCCTCTCACATTCGGGTAACAACCACCCCATGAAGATAGGAGCGGTGGGGTGAAGCTGTGTGTGTGTGTGTGAAGTGATGGTGGTGTGTGTGTGCGTGGGGTTTATCGGTGGTGGTCTGTGGTGTTGTGTGGTAGTGGATGTTGAGTGGTGGTGGGTGGTGCAGTAGGAACCTCTTGCTGATTCACCGCCAAAAAGAACATAAGCGGGGGGGAGGGAGTGGAGCACGGGGGGGGGGGGGGGGGGGGGGGGGGGGTCTGTAAGCTCTCAATTTCTGGTAACAAACCACCCCATGAAGAAAGGAGCAGGTGGGTGGAAGCCGTGTGTGTGTGTAGTGGCGGTGGTGGTGGTGTGTGTAGTGGTGGTGTGTGTGTAGTGGTAGAGGTGTGTGTAGTGTTGGTGTTGGTGAGAGGAATCTACTTGTCTGATTCACCCCATGAAGAAGGGACCCCTCTCCACCAGCACCCCTCCCCACCCTCCCGCACGCACACTCCCCTCGCCCATAGGCATCAACCTGAAGTACAACATGGACGGAGCCCTAGAGCCCCTCCCCTCCCCACCCTCCCAAATCACCCCTCCCTACCCTCACACCTCTCCCTTATCACCCCTCACCCCTCCCCTCCCCACCCTCCCAAATCACCCTTTCCCTACCCTCAACACCCTCCATTAGCCACCTCACCCCTCCCCTCCAACCCTCCCCAATCACCCTCCCTACCCTACACCTCTCCCTTATCACCCCTCACCCATCCCCTCCCCACCCTCCCAAATCACCCACCTACCTCACACCTCTCCCTTATCACACCTCGACCCTCCCTCCCCACCTCCCAAATCAACCCTCCCTACCCTCACACTCTCCCTTATCACCCTCACCCTCCCCTCGCCCACCCTCCCCAAATAATTTCCACCCCACCTCACACCTCTTCACCAGCACCCCTCCCCCCCTAACACACGCACACGCCCCGCGAGCAGAGGCATCACGCGGAATACAATGTGGACGAAACCTGAGACCCCGTCCGTGGGCTAGACCTTGGAGCAGGCGGCCTTCGAGCCTCAACCAGCAGCTCCCCTCCACTCCCTCCCATATCACCCTTCCCCACCCTCAATCCTCCCCTTCCCACCCTCACACACGCACAATCCCCTCGCCCATAGGCATAACTCTTAAGTACAATGTGGACGGAACCCTAGAGCCTCTGTCAAGTGGCCAAACCTTGGAGCAAGCAGCCTTTGAGACGGCCATGCAGTTTGCACAATACCTGGGTGCCAAGAAGCTGAGCGTGGATGTTTGGGACGGTGAATCCTTATTGCAGATTGGAACAGCTACGCTAGATCTGCAATCTCTCCTGCGCCAGGGCCGTGACTTCGCTGAGCTGCTGGTGGAGGTTCCCATCTTGGACCAGAGCATGGTGCTGCCTGAACTGGTAGGGGGGGCTGGGTGTGTGTGTGTGTTTGTGGGGGGGGGGGGGGGGGGGGGTATAGTTTGGGTGGGGGTGGGGGTGGGGTGGGGGGGTATAGCTGAGCGTGGATGTTTGGGACGGTGAATCCCTGTTGCAGATTGGAACCGCTACGCTAGATCTGCAATCTCTCCTGCGCCAGGGCCGTGACTTTGCTGAGCTGCTGGTGGAGGTCCCATCTAAGACTAAAGCATGGTGCTGCCTGAAATGGTTCGAGGGGCTGGGTGGTCGGGTTCCGAAGTACAATCCAGAACAAGTACGGCCCTCTCTGCTCAATGCTCGTTGACTCCCCAAATAGTGATGTTCTCATCAACATACTTTATAGACGCCCCCAATCTAATCCCTAATGCCTGTGTGCCACCTCCTGTGTGCCACCTCCTGTCTGCCTCCTCCTGTCTGCCACCTTCTCTCTGTCACCTCCTCTCTGCCACCTCCTTTCTGCCACCTCCTCTCTGCCACCTCCTCTCTGCCACCTCCTCTGTGCCACCTCCTCTCTGCCATCTCCCAGGATCAGAACAATTTCTCCAAAATGCAATCCAGAACTAGTACTATAAAGTACACTCCCTTATCCCTGTCTGCTGCCCCCTCCCAGGATCAGAACAAGTACTCCGAAATACAATCCAGACCTTGTACTCTGAAGTTCAATCCACAACAAGTACTCCAAAGTACTCTCCATAATCCCTGTCTGCTCCCCCCTCCCAGGATTAGGACAAGTACTCTAGTACAATCCGCAATAAGTACTCCAAAGTACACTCCCAAATCCATGTCTGCTGCCCCCTCCCAGGATCAGAACAAGTACTCCGAAGTACAATCCAGAAGAAGTACTCTGAAGTACTCTGGAGTACAATCTCTAATCCCTGCCTGCTCCCCCCTCCCAGGATCAGAACAAGTACTCTGAAGTACAATCCACAACAAGTACTCCAAAGTGCACTGCCTTATCCCTGTCTGCTGCCCCCTCCCAGGATTAGAACCAGTACTCTGAAGTACAATCCCTAATCCCTGCCTGCTGCCCCCTCCCAGGATCAGAACAAGTACTCTGAAGTACAATCCCTAATCCCTGCCTGCTGCCCCCTCCCAGGATCAGAACAAGTACTCTGAAGCTGCGGGCTCCTTTGGACCGGGCGGAACCAATGACACCCGCTCCCCAACAATACTTTCCAAGGGCTCTATAGTTGTCAGGCTCATCAACATTGGCAGGGAACCCAAGAACATGATACCTGGTCCCAGGTGAGTTGATGCCTTTAGGGTGATGTGCGAGTGTGTTGGTTGCGTGTGTGTGGTGTGTGGTTGTTTGTGTGGTGTGTGGTTGTGTGCGAGTGTGTTGGTTGCGTGTGTGTGGTGTGTTGGTTGTTTGTGTGTGTGTTGGTTGCGTGTGTGTGTGTGTGTGTGTGTGTGTGTGTGGGGGGGGGGGGGGGGGGGGGGGGGGGGGGGGGGGTCATATATAGTGTAAGGTATTGGGAGCCCCAAGAACACAATACCTGCTCCCTGGAGGTTTCAGCAAAGTCGCTGCCGGTGGTAGTATGACAACGGATAGTTTATGGGTGGGTGGGTAGGTTTGTGTGGGTGGGTGGGTTGGTGGGGTGGGGAACATGATGCCTGGTCCCGGGTTAGTTGATGATGTTAGGGTTGTGGGTGGGGTGGGTGGTGGTGGGGTGGGGTGGTGGTGGTGGGTGGGGGGGGGGGGGGGGGCAGTTTATCTAAAGGGTGACAGTTGATGTCATGTGTGGAGGTCATGTTGGTGGCTAGGCAAGTGTGTGGTGCGGTCGTGTGTGTGGGCAGCTTATCTGAAGGGTAACAGGTGATGAATGGCAAACCCAACCGGACCCACACTTACGGATGCTGTGGAGCAGGCTTGTATTGGGTCAACTATCCCCTCCCTCCCTCCCTCCCTCCCTCCCTCCCTCCCTCCTTCCCTCCCCATTATCATCATCATCAATGCATCATCTATACAAATACAAAAAAAAATACAACACACATACAATACAAATACAAAATACAATACAAATACGATGTAAACTTGAATACACATAAAAAATACAATACACATAAAAAATACACATAAAAAAAAAACATAAAAAATACAATACACATACAATACAAGTACAAAATACAATACATATACAATAAAATACGAAATGCAATACAAAATACAATACACATACAAATTACAAGATAAATACAATACAAATACAAATTACAATACAAAGTACAATACAAGTACAAAATACAATACACCTACAATAAATACGAAATGCAATACAAAATACAATACAAATACAAATTACAATACAAAGTACAATACAAAAGCAAAATACAATACATATAAAAACAACTTCCAATATACACCTGCAGACGTGACTTGGACAACAAGTCTGGGCCCAAGAAGGTTCGCGTGCGAGTGCGCCCTGCTTGGGAGGTGCGAGGCCCTATACAGAAAGAACTCGCCAATGGAGACGGTGAGTGGTTTGGTGGTTGGTGAGTGGTTGGTAGGTTGGTGGGGGGGAGGGGATCAGTTGAAGGATGGTGACATACACACACACCTTGGGGGATAGTTTGTTGACCCCACACCACACACACTGCCCTCTAACCAGCTCTCTTGCCCTGCCCTGCCCTGCCCTGCCCTGCCTCCTCCAGGTATATACCCCCCCACCTACCACACACCACACACACACACACCCTGCCCTCTAACCAGCTCTCCTGCCCTGCCCTGCCCTGCCCTGCCTCCTCCAGGTATATACCCCCCCACCTACCACACCACCACACACACACACACCCTGCCCTCTAACCAGCTCTCCTGCCCTGCCCTGCCCTGCCCTGCCTCCTCCAGGTATCTACCCCCCACCACCACCACCACCTACCCCACAACACACACACATACCACACGCACACCACACACACACACCACACACACACCCTCCAGGCATCTACCCCCACACACCACACACCTGCACCACACGCCACCATACTCACCACAAGCCACAAACACCACACACACCATACACAACACACACAACACACACAACACTCACCATACACAACACTCACCACACACCCACACACCCTCCCTGCCCTACCCCTCCAGGCATCTACAACTCTATCATGCAAGACGGGGAGCGCTTCCTAACAGATGAGATGGACGTACACGGCCGACCCATCAAGCGCCAGCATGGGATGCGCGATAGCGGCCCTGGCCCCTCCAACTTTGACCCATATCCCCACAGGTGTGTGTGTGGTGTGTGTCCAGTCTGTGTGTATGTCACCCCTCCAACTAACCCCCACCCACCACATGCTGCGCCCACAGGGAGTTGCAAAAAACTGCGCTTAAAGCGCAGAGGGGGTCAAAAGGTCAGCGCTCAAAAGCGCAAAAGCGCGCGCTTTCAATTACCCTGACACACACATCTCACACACACACCACACACCACACAAGGTCACCAACCTGCCCCTGGCCCCTCCAACTGTGACCTCTATCCCCACAGGTGTGTGTGTGTCACCCCTGCAACTGACCCCCACACACAAACAAACACACACACCACACAAGGTCACCAACCTGGCCCTGGCTCCTCCAACTGTGACCCCTATCCCCACAGGTGTGTGTGTCACCCCTGCAACTGACCCCCCCACACCAAAAACAAACACACACACACACCACACAAGGTCACCAACCTGGCCCTGGCCCCTCCAACTGCGACCCCTATCCCCACAGGTGTGTGTGTGTCACCCCTGCAACTGACCCCCACACACAAACAAACACGCACACCACACAAGGCCACCATTCTGGCCCTGGCCCCTCCAACACCCACACCCACCACACACACACACCACCACAGGGACGATGTTCTTCTCGAGTCCGGTGCCCATTACAGCACACACACACCACAAGACCACCGGCCTGGCCCTAGCCCCTCCAACACACACACACAACAAAAGACCACCGGCCTGGCCCTGGCCCCTCCAACACACACACACAACAAAAGACCACCGGCCTGGCCCTGGCCCCTCCAACACACACACCACACCCATACCACCACAGGGACGATGTGCTTCGCGAGTCAGGTACCCATGGACCAGCCTTTGGACGCCCAGGTATGTGGTTGGTTGTTTAGCTCGCTGTAATTCTCGGTGGGATGGGCACTCCTGGCTGGTAATGCCAAAGGAACCCATGCCAGTACTGCTAGTTCCCCTTGGTGGTTGGTTGGTTGGTTAATTGGTTGTTTTGCTCGCTGTCTGGTACCCATGGACCAGCCTTTGGACACCCAGGTATGTGGTTGATTGTTTAGCTCGCTGTGATCCTTGGTGGGATGGGCACTCCTGGCTGGTAATTCCCAAGGAACCCATGCCAGTACTGCTAGTTCCTGTTGGTAGTTGGTTGGTTGGTTAATTGGTTGTTTCGCTGGCTGTCTGGTACCCATGGACCAGCCTTTGGACGTCCAGGTATGTGTGTGGATAGACCATGGACCACTGTCTGGATGCCCAAGTGTGTTATTTGCATTCAAAAAGGTGTTAGCTAGACCATAGACCACTGACTGGTTGGACGCCCAGGTCTTTGTTTTTGTATTTACAAAAAAATTATTTAAGAAAGAAACACAATTTGCTTGATGTACAGTTGAGCTTTTTTCTTTTCAAGTGTGTGTTAGACCATGGACCACTGTCTGGACTTGCAGGTGTGTGTGTCTTGTATTTTTAAATAATGTTATACAAATAAATGCAAATTGCTGTTTTCCAAGTGGGGGCTAGACCATGGACCACTGTCGGGACACCCAGGTATGTTTATTGTATGTTTAGACAATGTAATACAAAAATGAATACAAATTGCTATTTTCCAAGTGGGGGCTAGACCATGGACCAGCATTTGGACGCCCAGGTATGTGTAGGGAAAGGCTAAGTTACTCACTAAGTCACTATTAGTGAACGAATAATGTTATTGAATGTTAGTTAATGTTATAGTGACGAGCCCCCATACCAGAATTCTGAATTTATTTTAAAAACTAACATTATTGTGCCACCAGGGGTGTGGCACTCGTGTGACACTATAATAATATTAGTTTATATAAGTTTGTCAAACACTGATATCAGTTGCTGTTCCCGAGGTATGTGTGTGTTAGACCATGGACTACTGTCTGGACACCCAGGTGTGTGTATTGTATTTTTAAACAATGTAATACACAAATAAATAAACAATGCTGTTTTTTAAGTGTGGGCTAGACCATGGACCACTGTCTGGACGCCCAGGTGTGTGTGTGTTACATGTTAATTAATGTATTTTAAAAAATGTTTTGTGTTCAGTCGAGAGTTCTCTTTCGTTGCCAAGTAGGGTCTAGACCAAGGACCACTATCTGGATGTTCAGATGTGTTTGTTTGTATTTAAATAATCACTGTTTGTATTTAAATAATCACTGTTTGTATTAAAAAAAGGATTCAAAAAAATAAGACAATTGCCTTTTGTACAGTTGAGTCAGATTAAGTGTTATATTTGTGTGCCTAGCAGGAGGACAACGAGGGAAACAGCCAATTAACCAACCAATAAACCAAGCAGCCAATTAACCAACCAACCAACCAACCACCAGCAGGAAGCAGCAAAGACTTTGGCTTTGCCGGAAGTGCTGTCCCTTGATCCCACCGAGAAGGACAGCGAGCGAAACAACCAATTGAGCGAACAACCAATTAATCGACCAATTAACCAACCAACCACCAGCAGGAGCCAGCGGTGACTTTGGCTTTGCCGGGAGTGCTGAGCCAACTGAGGAGGACAGCAAGCGAAACAACCAATTGAGCGAACAACCAATTAACCGACCAATTAACCAACCAACCACCAGCAGGAACCAGCGGTGACTTTGGCTTTGCCGGGAGTGCTGAGCCAACCGAGGAGGACAACGAGCGAAAGATGCGTATACTGGAAAAAGCGCACACCAAGAGTGCGCGTGTGCGGCAATATCAACAGATCATGGTGGCTGACCACTTAGACGATCCCTTTGGGGTAAGTTTCAAATTCAAATTCAAATTACACTTTATCAATGTGAAGGTTTATTATTGTAAATTGTATTTGCGCACACCAAGAGTTTGCATGTGAGACAGTGCAGCTGACCACTTAGAATATCCCCTTGAGGTACGTTTGAAATTAACATTATTAATGTGAAGGTTTCTTAATTTAAATTGTATATGTGCACACCAAGAGTGTTATCAACTGCCTCACCTTGCGTGTGAGGCAATATCAACAGATAATCGCAGCTGACCGTTTAGACGATCCCTTTGGGTTACATTTTAAAAATTAACATTATTAAATTAAACTTCATTAATATGAAGGTTTATTAATTCATATTGTATTTGCGCTCATTAATACCTACGCCACCAAAACGGTGGTTGGGAGTTTGGTTTGTTTGTCCTCGACACACCCCTGATGTAATGGGGTTTTTTGCTTTGTGGGTGCTTTTTCTTTTTGTTTAAAGCACAGAGTCTCATACACCCTCGCGGTGTCAAGTAGACTTGTAATGTAATGTAATGTAGTTTAGAGTGTGTGTTCGCAGCAGTATCAACAGATCATTGCAGCTGACCACTTCGACGATCCCTTTGGGGAACGTTTTAATTCAAATTATTAAATTAAACTTCATTAATGTGAAGGTTTTGAATTTCATTATTGTTAATTTCATGCATTACAATTTCAATTTAAACTTAGTTAATGTGTATGTTTATTCGGCTAGCTTGATATTTGCGATGGTCCCGAAGTTTTAGTCAAATCTTATCTACTGGTATTTATTTACTAAAATGTTTTTTTTTTTATTATTTAATTAATTTGTTTTTTGTTATTTTTTATTATTAAGACAGACTAGACCTTATTGGGGAACATCCATCCATCCATCCCCAACCTGTAACTCAAACTTCATGCAGCCAACACGACACACACAAACACACCACACACAAACACACACCACACGCACATACTCGCCACAAACTCAACCACAAAACACAAAAAACGAAAAAAAAAAAAGCAAAAAAACACTCAATAATAGAGTATACAAAAAAAAAAACAAAGCAAAACCAAAAATACAAAGACAAAACAAAACACACATAACATAAACAACAAAAACACCATCACACACACAACACACAAACAAAAAAACAACAAAAAGAAAAACACACAAAAAACAATACAAATAACAACACAACAAACAAACATCACGAACAACAAAAACACATCACAAACCAAAAACACAACGCACAAAAACAACAAAAAACACACAACCCACACAACAGCACACAACAACCAAAAAATACACAAAATACAACACACACACAAACACAACACACACAGCAACACACAAAAAAAAAATCAACACTCAAAAAACAAGAAACAACAAAACAACCAATACCACCCACACACACCACACAAACACACACCACACACACCACACACAAACATACACACACAGGCCCTCCACACACAAAAACACACACAAACACACCACGCACACATACCACACATCACATTACACAACACAAAACATACACCACAGGACCACCACCGGCCAGGCAAATCGCGAAGAAATTCCGACGGCGTGCAGAAGCAATGCTGACAGAGTGAGCATAGTTACGGGGCACAGACTGAAGCATGACTTCATCCGAGAACAGGTTGAGCCCTCTGATAGGCGGGGAACCTGGATGTGTGGGGGGTTGTGAGTGAGGGGGGGGGGGGGGGGGGGGTGGGGGGGGGGGGGGGGGGGCTGGTAAGCTGAAACAGGCGTAGATCAGGCATGTGTGCCTTGGAATGATCGGGGGGGTAATGTGAGCGTCTGTGAGGGGCAGGAATAAAAGCAGAACTTCATACGGGACAGGTGAGACCTCCTGATCAGGCGAGTTTAGTGTGTTGTGTGAGGGGGAGTGGGAGGCCCTCAGGGAGATCTAGCAAGTGTATGTGTGTGTGTGTGTGTGTGGGGGGGGGGGGGGGGTATGACCAGGCCAGGGAGGGATCATTGTGAGCAGTGGAGGGTAGGCTGAAGATAGATTTATCCGAGCACTCAAGGTGAGGGCTCGAGGTGATACAGGCAAGTGGTAGGTGGGGGTGCGTGGGGGGAGAGCAGGTGGTCTCAGGGTGTAAGGCAGTGTGTAGGTGTGTGGGGTGTGGGGGGGCGCAGGTGAGTCTCGGGTGATCAGGCAAGTGTGTAGGTGTGGGATGTCCTTGCTGGGGGGGAGCAGGTGAGTTCAGGGTGTATAAGCAAGTGTGTAGGTCGTGGGTGTGTGGGGGGAACGAAGGTGAGTTCAGGGTGATCAGGCAAGTGTGTAGAGTAGTCGATAGTGTGGTGTTGTGGGGGGGAGCAGGTGAGTCTCAGGGTGATCAGGCAAGTGTGTAGGTGTGGGTGTGGGGGGGGGAGCAGGTGAGTCTCAGGGTGATCAGGCAAGTGTGTAGGGGTGGGGGTGTGGGGGGAGCAGGTGAATCTCAGGTGGTGATCAGGGCAAGTGTGAGGTGTGGGTCTGTGTGGGGGGGATGAAGGTGAGTCTTCAGGGTGATCAGGCAAGTGTGTAGGTGTGGGTGTTGTGGGGGGGAGCAGGTGAGTGTCTCAGGGGTTATCAGGCAAGTGTGTAGGGTGGTGTGTGGGGGCGGAGAGGTGCAGTCTAGGTGATCAGGCAAGTGGTAGGCTGTGGGTGTTGTGGGGGGGGAGCAGGTGAGTCTCAGGGTGATCAGGCAATGTTGTGTAGGAGTGGGTGTTGTGAGGGGGCGGGCAGTGAGTCCAGGGTGATCAGGCAAGTGTGTAGGTGTGTGGTGTGTGGGGGGCCTTGGGAGCAGGTGAGTCTCAGGTGATCAGGCAAGTGTGAGGTGTGTGGGGGGGGGGGGGGGGCAGGTGAGTTCAGGGTGATAGGCAAGTTGTGCGGTTGTGGCGATATTGTGCTGTGGGGGGAGAAGGGGAGTCTCAGGGTGATCAGGCAAGTGGTAGGTGTGTGGGGGGGGGGGGGAGCAGGTTGAGTATCAGGGTGCTAAGGCAAGTGTGTAGGGGGGGTGGGGGGCTAGGGTGCAGGTGAAGTTCAAGGGTGATCAGGCAACGTGGGTAGCACGGGTGGGGTAAATGGTTTGTCGCGGGAGGAGCATGGTGAGTCTCAGGGCGTGATCAGGCAAGTGTGTAGGTGTGGGTGTGTGGGGGGGGAGCAGGTGAGTCTCAGGGTGATCAGGCAAGTGTGTAGGTGTGGGTGTGTGGGGGGGAGCAGGGTGAGCTCTCCGGTGTGAATCCAGCAAGTGTGTAGGTGTGGGTGTGGGGGGCAGGGGGAGCAGGTGAGGTCCATCATGAGTCTCTGTTGGGGGGGGGGGGAGCAGGGTGGGGGGAGCATGGTGAGTCTCAGGGAGTGATCAGGCAAAGTGTGTAGGTGTGTGGGGGGGGGGGGGTGAGAGGGACGTGAGTTCTGCAGGGGTGGATAAGGCAAGTTTTGTGGGTGTGGGGGTCGGGGGGGGGAGAAGTGAGCTTTCAGGGTGGATCAGGAAAGTGTTGTAGCGTGTGGTGCTGTGTGGGTGGGCGCCAGGTGAGTCTCAGGAGTGATCAGGCAGTGTGTTGTAGGTGTGGGTGTGTGGGAGGGGAGGCAGGTGCGTGCAGCGGTGATCAGGCAAGTGCGAAGGCTGTGGGCCTGTGTGGGGGGGAGCAGCGTTTCGGGGGGGAGAATGGTGAGTCTCCAGGGTGTCAGGCAAGTGAGTTGTAGGCGGGGTAGTGTGGGGGGGAGCAGGTGAGTTCAGGGTTGATCAGGGCAAGTGTGTAGGTGTGTGGTGTGTGGGGTGGAAGCAGGTGAGTTCAGGGTGGATCAGCAAAGCGTTTAGGTTGGGGCGCTGCCTGTGGGGGAGCAGGGTGAGTTAGGGTGATCCGGCAAGGGTTGTAGGTGTGGGTGTTTGTGGGGTGGGAGCAGGTGAGTCTCAGGGTTGGTTGATCAGGCAAGTGTGTAGGTGTGGGTGTGGGGGGGGGAGCAGTCGCGTCTCAGGGTGATGGGCAAGTGTTGTAGGTGCTGTGTTGTGTGGGGGGGAGCACAACGCAGGTGGAGTCTAGGGTTGTAGGCAAGTGTGTGGTTGTGGGCTGTGATGGTGCGGGGTGGAGCCGGTGAAGTCTCAGGGTGACACGGGCAGTGTTCGGTGTGGGTGGTTGCCTGGGGGGGAGCAGGTGAAATCAGCGGATCAGTCGCAAAGTGTGTGGGTGTGTGTGTTGTGGGGGGGGGAGAGCAGGTGAAGCAGGTGAGTCTCAGGTGATCAGGCCAAGTTGTGTTAGGTGGTGTGGTGTGGGGGGGGGAGCAGGGTGAAGCAGGTAGTCTAGGGTGGATGCAGGGCAAGTGTTAGGTGTGGGTTTGGTGGGGGGTGGGGAGAGGTGAGTCTCAGGGTGTGATCAGCGCAATGATGTGTAGGTCGTGGTGTGTGTGGGGGCGAGCAGGTAGTCTAAGGGTGATCAGGCAAGTGTGTAAGGCTGTGGGTGTGTGGGGCGGGAGCACGGTGGAGAAGGTGAGTCTCAGGCGCTGATGATCAGCAAGTGTGTAGGAGTGTGGAGTTGTGTGGGGGGGTGGGAGGCGGCGTGAGTCTAAGGGTGCCAGGCAAGTGTGTTTGTAGGTGTTGGTGTTTGTGGGGGGGCGGGGAGCAGGGAGTCTCAGGGTGGAGATGCGAGTCATGTCTGATACCTTATTCCGTCCGTTAGGGTGGGCTGTGTGGGGGGGAAGCAGGGTGTTCAGGGTGATCAGGAAGTGTGTAGGTTGTGGGTGTGTCGGGGGGAGGCATGGGGAGTTCAGGGTGATCAGGCAAGTGTGTAGGTTGTGGGTGGTGGGGGGGAGAGGTGAATTCGGGTGATCAGGGCCGTGTGTGGTGTGTGTGGGGGGGGGGAGCAGGTGAGTTCAGGGTGATCAGGCAGTGTGTAAGGTGGGGGTGTGCTTGTGGGGGGGAAGCAGGTGAGTCTCAGGGTGATCAGGCAAGTGTTAGGGGTGTGTGTTGGGGGGGGGAGCAGTGGTTCAGGGTGTGTGATCAGGCACGTGTGTAGGGTGTGTGTGTGTGGGGGGGAGCAGGATGAGTCACAGGCGTGATCAGGCAGTGTATGTAGTGTGGGGGTGTTGGGGGGGAGAGGGATCAGGGTGATCAGGCAAGTGTGTAGGGTGGGTTGTGTGGGGGGGAGCAGGTGAGTTCCGGGGTGCTCAGGCACGTGTGTGGGTGGTGGGGTGTGTGGGGGGAGCAGGTGTGAGTCTCCGGGTTGACAGGAAGTGTTGTAGGTGTGGGGGTGGGGGGGGGAGCAGGTGAGTCTCAGGGTTGTCAGGCAAGAGTGTGGGTGGGTGTGGGGGGGGGAGCAGGTGGAGTCTCGGGTGATCGGCAGTGCGTAAGTGTGTAGGGGGGGGTGTGGTGGGGGGGGGGAGCAGGTGGTTCAGGTTTGATCAGCAAGTGTGTACGGTGTGGTTTGTGGGGGGGAGCAGGTGAATATCAGGGTGATTAAGGCAATGTGTGTAGTTGGGTGTGTGGGGGGGGGGAGCAGGGGAGTTCAGGGTGATAGGCAAAGTGTGTAGGGTGGGTGGGGGGGGGGGAGCAGGTGAGTCTCAGGGGATCGGAAAGTGTAGGTGTGGGTGTGTGGGGGGGAGCAGGTGAGTCTCAGGGTGATCAGGCAAGTGTGTAGGGTGGGTGTTTGTGTGGGGGGGGCAGGTGAGTCCAGGGTGAGCAGGAAGTGTGTAGGTGTGGTTGTGGGGGGGGGAGCAGGTGGGTGAGTCTCAGGGTGATCAGGCAAGTGTGTAGGTGTGGGTGTGTGGGGGGGAGCAGGTGAGTCTCAGGGTGATCAGGCAAGTGTGTAGGTGTGGGTGTGTGGGGGGGAGCAGGTGAGTCTCAGGGTGATCAGGCAAGTGTGTAGGTGTGGGTGTGTGGGGGGGAAGCAGGTGAATCTCAGGGTGAGCAGGCAAGTGTTAGGGTGGTGTGTGGGGGGGGGGGAGCAGGTGAGTCTCAGGGTGACCGCAAGTGTGTAGGTGGGGTTGTGTGGGAGGGAGCCGGTGAGTTCAGGGGGAATCAGGGCAAAGGTGGTAGGTGTGGGTGTGTGGGGAGGCAGGGAGGTCTCGGGTGATAGGCAAGTGTTGTAGTGGGGGTTGTGTGGGGGGGGGGGGGGAGCAGGTGAGTCTCAGGGTGATCAGGCAAGTGTGTAGGTGTGGGTGTGTGGGGGGGGGAGCAGGTGAGTCTCAGGGTGATCAGGCAAGTGTGTAGGTGTGTGTGTGTGGGGGGGCGCAGGGTGAGTCAGGGTGATCAGGCAAGTCGTGGACGGTCGGGGTTATGTGTGGGGGGGGGGAAGCAGGTCTGAGTCTCAGGTGATCAGGAAGGGTGAGGGTTGCAGAGTGGGGGGGGGGGGAGGGGGGGGGAGGCAGGGGTGAGTTCAGGGTGATCAGAAGGGATTCAGGCTTGGTAGTGGGTGTGTGTGGGGGGCGGGGGGTGGGCAAGTGAGCCTCGGGGGATCAGCAGGCATCAGCCAAGGTTTGTGTGGGTGTGGGTGTGGGGGGCGCTGGTAAGCTGAACAGGCAAGTGTGCCCTTGGAGTGATCAGGCGGGGATCATGTGAACAGTGTGAGGGGCAGACTGAAACATGACTTCATCCAGAAAAGGTGAGACCCCCCTCGGGTGTCAGGCAAGTGGTTTGTGTGTGTGGGGGGTGGTTGTGGGGGGAGGGGGGTGGGGGGGGGGGGGGGGGGGCAGGTGAGCCCGGGGGGATCAGGTTAGGTGCTTGTGTTTGTAGGGGGGGGGGGGGGAGGGGGGGGGGGTGGGGGGGGCCTGGACGCGAATGGAGAATGGAACAGTGTGAACTTGGGTGCATAACTCTAAGGCTGAGCCCCATCTTTGAAATTCAAAACTCTTCACAAACAGTTCAATACACTCAAAAAGTTTTAAACAATTCAAAACAATATAGAATGAACAATGTGTACGAGTTTTCAATTGTTTTCATGATGTGTGCAGTTGCGAAATTCAAAACTCTTCAAAAACAGTTCAATACACTCAAACAATTAAAAACAATATAGTTTGAACAATGTACCAGTAGCATGAACAAGGCGGGTTGAATTGTCAATTGTTTTCATTATTTGTGCAGTTGCACCATGGTACTTTTGTCCAGGTAAAGTAGCAGCCTGTTGTCTACCGCTGTAAGACAGGGCTCCCTTAATACCACGCACTACTAGGCGCTATCATTACTTCTTTGTTTCATGATGTGTGCAGTTGCGAAATTCGAAACTTTTCAAAAATAGTTCAACACACTCAAGCAGTTAAGAACAATAATAGTATGAACAAGGCTTATGGATTTTCAATTGTTTTCGTGATGTGTGCAGTAGCGCAAGGTGTGTTCTCCCTACTCTGCCCTGGCACTGCCCATGCATCCACTACCCACCATTGCACACACGCCACACCATATCTCACCACACTGCCAGGATTTGTTTTTCGAAGCCCCCCACCCCACCCTCCCACCCCTACACTTGAAGTGTATGAATTTTCGATTGTTTTCATGATGTGTGCAGTTGCGCAAAGAAACATGTATCCGACGAGATCATAAGCGAGCTATACGACGGTGGGTCGTCTACGAGCATGAGTTCGTGAATCCTTATGCTCAGGATATGGTGAGTGCATGGGATGGGTTAAGGGGTGGGGTGGGGTAAGGAGATTACGCAAGCCTGGGATGGGTTTATGGGTGAGGTGAGGGTCAAGGCTCGTTATGGAAATGTCAGACAAAGCTATGGTGAGGTGGTTGTCTACGAGCATGAGTTCGTGAACCCTTATGCTCAGGATATGGTGAGTGCATTGAATAGGTTTAGGGGTGATTGCCTGGGATGGGTTTAGGGGTGGGGTGGGGTAAGTGCGCAGGCATGGGATGGGTTGAGGGGTGAGGTGAGGGTCAAGGCTCTTATGGAAATGTCAGACAGAGCTATGGTGAAGTGGTTGTCTATAGTATGAGCATGATTTCATTAACCCTTATGATCTGGATATGGTGAGTGCGCAAGCATGGGATGGGCTTGGGTGTGGGGTGGGGTGAGTACGCAAGCATGGGATGGGGTGAGGGTGAGGTAATGAGTGGGGTGAAGCTTGGTTTGAGAGATAAGGTTAGTAAGGGTGTGTGAGTGAAGGCTTGGTAGGTGAGGTGAGGTCAGTAAGGGTGCATAAGGTAGGGCTTGTTTGGTGGGGTGAGGCATGGTGGGTAAGGTGGGGTGAAGGGTGAGGGATGGTGGGTAAGGTGGGGTGAAGGGGTGAGGCATGGTGGGTAAGGTGGGGTGAGGTTTGGTGGGGTGAGGCATTGTGGGCAAGGTGGCGGTGTGAAGTGAAGGGTAGCCTATGGTGTGTATAGTGGGGTGAGGCTGGTGGTGGTGGGGGGAGGCATGGGAGGTTGTGAGGTGGGGTGAAGAGGAGGTTTGTGGGGGAAGGGTGAGGGTCTGGTGGGGTGGGGCCATGGTGGCGTCAAGGTGGGGTGTGAAGGGTGAGGTGAGGCATTGGGGTAAGGTGGGCTGAGGGGGTGGTGGGGTGAAAGCATGAGTGGGGTAGGTGGGGTGAAGGGTGAGGTGGGTGGGGAGGTATGGTGGGTACAGGGTGGGGGGTGAGGGGGTTGGTGGGGGAGGCATGGTGGGTAAGGTGGGGGTGAAGCATGCGTGGGGTAAGGTTGGCGGTGAAGGGTGAGGGTTTGGTGGGGTGAGGGGTATGAGGGGGTGAGTTGGTGGGGTGAGGCATGGTCGGTGAGGCATGGTGCGGTAACGGTGGGTGAGGACCTGGTGTATATAAGGGTGGGGTGAGTGGGTGAGGTTTGGTAGGGCGGGCATGATGTGTAGGGTGGGGTGAGGGGTGAGGCATGGGGGTAGGTGGGGGGTGAGGGGGAGGTTTGGTTGGGGCGGGCATGGTGGGGTAAGGTGGGGTGAGGCATGGTGGGGGGAGGGGGGTGAGGGGTGAGGTTGGGTGGGGGAGGGGGAATGGGGGTAAGGTGGGGTGAGGCATTGGTGGCGGTACGGTGGGTGTGAGGGGTGCGGTTTGTGTGGGGGGGCATTGTGTGGAAGGTCGGGGGAGGGGTGAGCGTTTTGTGGGGGGGGCTTCATGGTGGTAAGGTGGGTGAGGTTTGGTGGGGTGAGGTTTGGTGGGGTGAGGGGTGGTGGGGTGAGGGTGGAAAGGGGTGAAGGGTGTAGGGGCGGGGGGCATGGTGTGTAAGTGGGGTGAGGGGTTGAGGGGGAGGTTTGGTGGGGTGAGGCATGGTGGGCAAGTGGGGTTGAGGGGTGAGGTTTGGTAGGGCGTGGCATGTGGGTAAAGTTGGGTGAGGTTTGGTAGGGCGGGGCATGGTGTGTAGGGTGGGGTGAGGGGTGAGGCATGTTGGGTAAGGTGGGGTGAGGGGTGAGGTTTGATTGGATGAGGCTTGGTGGGTAAGGTGGGGTGAGGGGTTAGGTTTGGTGGGGTGAGGCATGGTGGGGAAGGTCGGGGAAGGGGTGCGGTTTGGTGGGATGAGGCTTAATGGGCGAGAGGTAAGGCTTGGTGGGTAAGGTTGGGTCAGAGGTGAGTCTTGGTGGTTGAGGTGAAGTCAGAAAGGGTGCAGAAGTTAGGGCTTGTTTGGTGGTGTAAGGCTTGGTGGGTAAGGTGGGGTCAGGGGTGAGGCTTGGTGGGTAAGGTGGGGTCAGGGGTGAGGCTTGGTGGGTGAGGTGAAGTCAGGAAGTGAGTAAGTAAATAATGCCCCTCTCTAGACGTTTGGCATATGCACAGCAACCCGTTTAAAGAGAGTGTGATCACTCGTTTTGTTCTGCCTATTCCAATATATGTATCTGCCTATTCCAATATATGTATCTGCCTATTCAAATGTATGTATCTGCCTATTCAAATGTATGTATCTGCCTTTTCAAATGTATGTATCTGTCTATTCAAATGTATGTATGTTACAGTCTAGGTATAGCCAGTTGATTGGTCCAATCTCGACCAGTCTAGGTATAGCCAGTTGGTTGGCGCAATCTGCCCGTCTGTGGTATTAGAACAGTTGATGGGCCCAATCTAGACCAGTCTGCTAGGTATAGCCAGTTGATGGCCCATCCGGACCAGTCTAGGTATAGCCAGTTGATTGGCCCAATCTCGACCAGTCTAGGTATAGCCAGTTGATTGGCCCAATCTCGACCAGTCTAGGTATAGCCAGTTGATTGGCCCAATCTCGACCAGTCTAGGTATAGCCAGTTGATTGGCCCAATCTCGACCAGTCTAGGTATAGCCAGTTGATTGGCCCAATCTCGACCAGTCTAGGTATAGCCAGTTGATTGGCCCAATCTCGACCAGTCTAGGTTATAGCCAGTTGATTGGCCCAATCTCGACCAGTCTAGGTATAGCCAGTTGATTGGCCCAATCTCGACCAGTCTAGGTATAGCCAGTTGATTGGCCCAATCTCGACCAGTCTAGGTATAGCCAGTTGATTGGCCCAATCTCGACCAGTCTAGAGCAACTCATGACCATGTATCTTCATCCCTCTGCATACATGTGCCGTGCCCAACCCAGCCTATCCCACCCCATCTCGATGCACATGTGCCCTGTGCCACCACCACACCCACCACACCCACCACTCCCCAGACGTTTGCCATGTCCAAACCACCCCATCCCACCCTATCTCTATGCCCATGTACCCTGTGCCACAACAACCACCACTCTCCAGACATTTGATGTGCCCAGCCTACCCCAACCCAACCCATCTTGATGCCCACGTACCTTGTACCACCACAACCACCACAACCACCACAACCTCCAAAACCTCCACAACCACCAAAACCTCCACAACCATCACCACCTCCACCACCTCCACCACCTCCACAACCCCACAATCACCACAACCTCCACACCCACCAAAACCACCACAACCTCCACAACCTCGACCACCAAACCCACCACAACCTCCACAACCTCCACAACCACCACACCCACCACTCTCCAGACATTTGACATCCGCATCAGCGATCCCCGAGAAGTGAGTGTGATCACGCGCATGGACGAGTACCGTGCCTTGAGGGCAGCCAACGCCCGCTTCTTTGGACACCCCACGCAACCAGTGGGTCACCTGGAGCAGGAGGTCATGGCTGGCAACAGGTTGTACTTGCAGGTGAGAGTTGTACTTGCAACTTGTAATGATAAAGCCTGGTGGGGCGTGGTATTGAGGGAGCCCCGTCTCTAGTGCTGAAACCAAACCCCAACCAACCCCACACCCGACCAACCCCCACGCAACCAGTGGGTCACCTGTAGCAGGAAGTCGTGGCTGGCAACAGGTTGTACTTGCAGGTGAGAGGCTGTACTTGCAACTTGTAGTGTACAGCAACAGGTTGTACTCGCACGTGATAGGTTGTACTTGCAACTTGTAGTGTACAGCAACAGGTTGTACTTGCAGGTGGAAGGTTGTATTTGCAGCTGAGAGGTTGTACTTGCAGGTGAAAGGTTGTACCTGCAGCTGAGAGGTTGTACTTGCAACTTGTAATGATAAGGCCTGGTGGGGCGTGGTATTAAGGTAGCCCCGTCTCTAGAGTGCTGAAACCCAACCCCAACCAACACCACACCCAACCAACACCACACCCAACCAACACCACACCCAACCAACACCACACCCAACCAACACCACACCCAACCAACACCACACCCAACCAACACAACACCCAACCAACACAACACCCAACCAACACAACACCCAACCAACACCACACCCAACCAACACCACACCCAACCAACACCACACCCAACCAACCCCTCACGCAACCAGTGGGCCACCTTGAGCAGGAGGTCCTGCCAGGCAACAGGTTGTACTCGCAGCTGAGAGGTTGTACTTGCAACTTGTAGTGTACAGGCAGCAGGTTGTACTTGCTGGTGACCACCACCCCACCCCACCCCAACAGGCCCATGAGCGCATCACGTTACCCTTCAAGCTCCAGTCCTTCGAGCCCCCTGAGGGCTACGCCCAACCCCCTGTGGTCCGGGCCCCCGATGGACCCACTCACCTGTCCATGCAGCGCTTGTTGTTGGTCAAGTCCAGGGACGGAACGCTGGTCCAGAATCTTGAGGACAAAGGTCACGTGGTTAGTGTTGTGATGGTTTCAGTCAGCCATGACCATCCCATCGTGGTGCTGGAGCTGCAGGTGGTGCCCAGACCGCTGATTATCGACAGAACCTTCCGGTAAGAGTCGGTGGTCTCTCACCAGGGCATTAGTGAAGGTGCTGCATGTAGAAACGTTTGTGTGTGTGTGAGTGTCAGGGTGTGTGTGTGAGTGTCAGTGTCAGGAGGGGGGGGGGGGGGGGGGGGGGGGCTGGTGTGGCCTGGTAAGCTGAACAAGCGGTGATCAGGTAAGTCCAGGGACGGAACGCTGGTCCAGAATCTTGAGGACTAAGGTCATGTGGTCAGTGTTGAGATGGTTTCAGTCAGCCATGACCACCCCATCGTGGTGCTGGAGCTTCAGGTGGTGCCCAGACCGCTGATTATCGACCGAACCTTCCGGTAAGAGTCGGTGGTCTCTCACCAAGATATAAGTAAAGGTGCTACATGCCCCCCCCCCCCCCCCCCCCCCCCCCCCCGTATTGGTGGTTGGCCCCAGTGCAAGCAAACAGGCTGGTCCCCTCAACCTCACGCCTCGTAATAATAATAAGGCGTACTATTTATTTATGAATTTATTCCCCAGTGCGACAAAAAAATAAAGTACTCTACAACAATCACGTGCAGCCTCTACCAAGGGAAAAATCACTTATGCGACAGACCATCAAGTTGAAAAACCTACATGGAGCGGAAACTAAAATAAAATACCCTGACCAGCCCTGACAAAAAAAACTGTCAATTAAATACAATAGCGGGGCAATAAGATCACACACATCCGCCTCACCCACCCCACCCTGACAAAAAAATGACCTGACCGGTCCTGACAATAAAATCCCCCCACCCCCCCCACCCACCCTAACAATCACATGCAGCTTCTACCAAGCCGAAAAGTCACTGATGCGACAGACCATCAAAGTGAAGAACCTCCCTGGAGCGGAAACAACATTCCCAGGGGGGGCTCTCAAGAGTTTGGCGGTGGCTTGCTCCCACCCTGAGGTGGGTGCATACCGTTCGGAAATATTGGATTACTTCAACCTGAGTGTTATATGGATTACCTTATCCACGTGAAGCAGCTCTCTTGATGTGCAGCAGTGTTATGTGCAGACGTGTGTTGCTGCTGCTGTTGTTGTTTTTGGTGGTGTGCTCGAGAGTTTGGCGGTGGCTTGCTCCCACCCTGAGGTGAGTGCCTGCAGTTCAAAATATTCAACTTCGTATCATTACTTGATCCACGTGAAGGAGCTCTCTTGATGCAAATAAGTGTGCTGCTGCTGCTGTTGTTGTTTTTGGTGGTGCTCTCAACAGTTTGGCAGTTGCTTGTTCCCACCCTGAGGTGAGTGCCTGCAGTTCAGACATATGATGATGATTTCATTTTTACTGGTACCCTGTTGGTCCTACCCTCTTGCTGTTGTTGTTTTTGGTGGTGTGCTCAAAATGTTGGCGCTTTAGAAATACGATGATGATGATTCCATGTTTCCTCGTGCCCTACTGAGCCCACCCTGAGGCGAGTGCCTGCAGTTCAGAAATATGATGATGATGATGATGATGATGATGATTCCATGTTTCCTGTTGCTCTACTGCTCCCACCCTGAGGCGAGAGCCTGCATTTCAGAAATATTTGATCAATCGATCCAATATTTCTGAAATATACAATAGGCAAGAATCTGACATGACAGAAATTGCAATGCAGCTTCTAGGCAGCTCCTCTCACCCATCTTTATGCCAATCCTGGAGTTAACTAGAGTGTCTGAGAGTTGACAAGACTGGCATTGCAATGCAGCTTCTAGGCAGCTCCTTTCACCCATCCGTGGGCCAAACCTGAAGCTAACTAAAGCGTCTAAGAGCTGGCATGACATGGCATGACATGACAGGCATTGCAATGCAGCTGAAAGCAGTAGGTTTGACCAAGTGGCGGGCTAATGGAGCTGGCTGGAAGCTGTCATGCGTACCCTGGAAAAAAAACAGTGGCATAGGCATGCATGCTTGAAAGCATGGAATGACCTTGAATGATTTGGCTGTGCACCTAACAATGTACCGCGCTGTACGATTTGACAGGTAATCAGTGGAGCTGGCTCCAGTGGTCTCGCAGGTGGAGCTGAGAGGGATGAGGTGTACGTGAAGTACAAGTGCGGTACTGCCCCTGAAGTTGCTCACTTTTACGTCCTGCTCTACCTGGATCGCTTGTTGGCTCGACCAGTGGAAGTTTGGCAGGTGAGGCCGGGAAGGGATGTGATGGGATGACTGGGTAAGGGAAGGGATGTCTGGGTAAGGAATGGGTGAAAAACAAGGGCAGTTGGCTTGGCACCAAACTGTCTAGGCCTTTGTCGCTACTTGGATCGCTTGTTGGCTGGACCGGTGGGAGTTTGGCAGGTGAGGGGCGGGAAGGGATGGTTTGTTTTATTATTATGAACTGATTTTCGGCATCACTACTGAAATTGCCTCTGTGTTGTTGGCTTGACTGGTGGAAGTTTGGCAGGTCAGGGGCAACAAGAAAAAAAACTGTATACTATGCGGTGTAAAAACAACTGTGAACGATGCGGTGCAAAAAACCTGTATACATGCGGTTTTTTGCAAAAAGATGTTCTACTATGCCAGTAAAAACAAACTGTAACAATGCATATAAAAACAAACGGTCTTACTAATGCCATGTCAAAACAAAACTGTAGACAAAGGCCATGTAAAAAACAAACTGCTACAATTGCCATGTAAAAACAAATGTATCCAATGCCATGTAAAAAAACAAAACGGTCTACAATGCCCTTGTAAAAACAAACTGTATACAATGCCATATAAAAACAAACTGTATACAATGCCATATAAAAACAAACTGTATACAATGCCATGTAAAAACAAACTGTATACAATGCATGTAAAACAAACTGCACAATGCCAATAACAACAAATGATACACTGACAATGTAAAAACAACTGTATACAATGCCATTAAAAACAAATGCTTTACAATGCCGTAAAAACCAAAACGTATATCAATGCCATATAAAACAAACTGTATACCATGCATGTAAAAACAAAAAGGTGATACAATGCCATATAAAAACAAAAGTATACAATGCCAGTTAAAAACAAACGGATATACCGCATATAAAAACCAAATGTATACAATGGCCATGTTAAAACAAAAAAACAAACTGTATACAATGCCATGTAAAAACAAACTGTATACAATGCCATATAAAACCAAACGGTGACAATGCCATCTACAATACAAACTGTATACAATGCCCATGTAAAACAAAATGTTATACAATGCCCATAAAAAACAAACTGCATACAATGCCATATAAAAACAAACTGTATACAATGCCATATAAAAACAAACTGTATACAATGCCATGTAAAAACAAACTGTATACAATGCCATATAAAAACAAACTGTATACAATGCCATGTAAAAACAAACTGTATACAATGCCATATAAAAACAAACTGTATACAATGCCATGTAAAAACAAACTGTATACAATGCCATATAAAAACAACTGTATACCAGCCATGTAAAACAAACGGGAGACAATGCCATATAAAAACAAACTGTATACAATGCCATGTAAAAACAAACTGTATACTGTGCGGTGCAAAAATACTGTATACAATGCCATGTAAAAATACTATATACTATGCGGTGCAAAAATACTGTATACAATGCCATGTAAAAATACTGTATACAATGCGGTGTAAAAACAACTGTATACAATGTGATGCAAAAATACTGTATACAATGCGGTGCAAAAATACTGTATACAATGCGATGCAAAAATACTGTATACTATGCGGTGTAAAAATAAACTGTATACAATGTGATGCAAAAATACTGTATACTATGCGGTGTAAAAATACTGTATACAATGCCATGCAAAATGCTATGTACTATGCTGTCTAGAAATATTGTATACGGTACTATGCGGTGTAAACAACTGTATACTATGCGACGTAAACAAATGTATACGGTACTATGCAGTGTAAAAAACTGTATAGTATGCGGCCGTATGCGGTGTAAAGGAACAGTAAAAACACAATCACAGTTCGCCGTCTTCGGCAGTAAAATAAGTTACCAGGAAAAATGTTAACGTAATCAAAACAATCAAATATAAATTAAAAACAATCAGAAATACATTAAAAACAATAAAAAATAATCAAACATCAAATAATTATGAAATGCAGGTCTTCACCCATTCCTTGAGAAAGGTAGACATGCGAGCCATGATTGGTCAAACAAGCCAAGCCAGTGTTGTGGTGCGTGGAGCTATGTCCTCGCGCAGGGTGGCATGCTACTCCTCCCACCCTGATGAGCTGCAGGTGCGTGTGGGTGGCTGGTTGGGTGGGCTGGGGTTGGTGGGTGGGGTGGAAATCCTTATGGAGGGCTGAGGGGCGTTGTGGGTGGGCTGGTGGTGGGGTGGGTGGGTGGAACCCTTCTGAGCTGCAGGTGACGCAGTGTGGGTGGGGGCTGGGGTGGGGGGTTGGGGGGTGGCAAATTCCCTTATGAGGTTGCAGGTGCGTGGGGGTGGGTTGGTGGTGGGGTTGGGTGGGTGGAACCCTTATTGAGCTGCCCAGGGGCGTGGGGGTGGGCTGGTTGGTGGGGGTGGGTGGAAATCCCTTATGAGATGAAGGGGCGTGTGGGTGTGTGGGTGGCTGGGGGGGGGGGGGTGGAAATCCCCTATGAGCTTGCAGGGGCGTGTGGGGTTGGCTGGGTGTGGGGTAGGGTGGAATCCCTTTCATGAGCTGCAAGGGGGCGGTGGGGGTGGGTGGTTGGCGTTTTCTTCTGAATGTGGGTGATCCTTATGAGCCTTCAGGGGCGTGTGGGTGGTGTGCTGGTTGGGGTTGCGGGGTGGGTGGGTGGAATTCCCTATGAGCTGGCAGGGGGCGTTGTGGGTTTGGGCTGGGGGCATGGTATGTGGCCGGGGGGGGTTGGGTGGGTGGAATCCTTATGAGCTGCAGGGGACGTGGTGGGTGGGCTGGTGGTGGGGTGGGTGGGTTGGAAATCCTTATTGTAGCTGCAGGGCCGTTTCTGTGGGTGGCTGGTGGTGGGGGTGGTGGGAATCCCTTAGAGCTGCAGGGGGCGTGTGGGGTGGCTTGTGGGGGTGGTGGTGGGTGGGGTATGGGTGGAAAAAAATCCCTATGATCGGCCAGGGGGCGTGTGGGGTGGCTGGTTGGTGGGGGGGTGGGCGGAAATCCCCTATGGAGCTGGCAAGGGGCGTGTTGGTGGGTGGCTGGTGGTTGGGTGGGTGGGTGGGTGGTATGGATGCCTTATTTTATTACAAAAGGCGCCGGGGGGGCGGAATTCCTAATGACGCTGCGGGGCGTGTGGGTGCTGTGGTGGGGTCGTGAATCCCTTATGATTGCAGGGCGTGGTGGGTGGCTGGTGGTGGGGTGGGTGGGTGGAATCCCTTATGAGCTGCAGGGGCGGGTGGGTGGCTGGTGGTGGGGTGGGTGGAATCCCTTATGAGCTGCAGGGGCGTGTGGGTGGCTGGTGGTGGTGTGGGTGGAATCCTTATGAGCTGCAGGGGCGTGTGGGTGGCTGGTGGTGGGGTGGGTGGAATCCCTTATGAGCTGCAGGGGCGTGTGGGTGGCTGGTGGTGGGGTGGGTGGAATCCCTTATGAGCTGCAGGGGCGTGTGGGTGGCTGGTGGTGGGGTGGGTGGAATCCCGGCCCACCACAGGCCACCACACGCACATGCAGCTATAAGGGGATTCCACCCACCCACCCCACCCCACCACCCCACGCCCCTGCAGCTCATAAGGGATTCACCCACCCCACACCCAGCCCACCCACACGCACCCTGCAGCTCATAAGGGATTCCACACACACCCACCACCAGCCACCCACACGCCCCTGCAGCTCATAAGGGATTCCACCCACCCCACCACCAGCCACCCACACGCCCCTGCAGCTCATAAGGGATTCCACCCACCCCCCCCCCCACCAGCCACCCACAGCACCTGCAGCTCATAAGGGATTCACCCACCCACCACCACCGCCACCCACACGCCCTGCAGACTCATAAGGGATTCCACCCACCCCACCACCAGCCACCCACACGCCCCTGCAGCTCATAAGGGATTCCACCACCCACCCCACCACCAGCCACCACACGCCCCTGCAGCTCATAAGGGATTCACCCACCCCCACCACAGCCACCCCACACGCACCCTGCGCTCATAAGGGATTCACCCACATCACCACCAGCCACCCACACCCCCTGCAGCTCATAAGGGATTCCACCCACCCAACCCCACCACCACCAGCCACCCACACGCCCTGCAGCTATAAGGGATTCCACCCCCACACAGCCACCACACACCCCTGAGCTCATAAGGGATTCCACCCACCCACCCAGCCACCCACAAGCCCCTGCAGCTCATAAGGGATTCCACCCAAACCACCACCGGCCCCCACAGCGCCCTGCAGCTCATAAGGATTCATCCCCCGTCATCCCCCCCCCCCCACCACCATCCACCCACACCCGCCCCAGCTCATAAGGTTATACCCACCCCACCACCAGCCACCCACACGCCCTGCAGCTCATAAGGCATTCCACCCACTACCACCCCCCCACCACAGCCACCCACACGCCCCTGCAGCTCATAAGGGCTTCCACCACCCACCCACCACCAGCCACCACACACGCCCCTGCAGCTCATAAGGGATTCCACCCACCCACCCCACCCCACCACCCACACGCCGAGCACATAAGGATCACCCACCCCCACCACCAGCCACCACACGCCCTGCAGCTCATAAGGGATTCCACCCACCACCCACCACCCGCCACCCACACGCCCACTGCAGCTATAAGGGATTTCCACCCACCCACCCACCAGCCAGCCACCCCCACGCACCTGCAGCCTCATCAGGGATTCCACCCACACACCACAGCCCCACACCGCCCTGCAGCTCATAAGGGATTCCACCCACCCACCCACCACCACCAGACCCACAGCACCTGCAGCTCATAAGGGATTCCACACCCCACACACACAAGCCACCCCACAAGCACCCTGCAGCTCATAAGGGATTCCACCCCACCCACCACACAGCCACCCACACGCACCTGCAGCATAAGGGATTCCCCACCACCCACACAGCCACCACCGCCCTGCAGCTCAAAGGGATTCCAACCCACCCCACCCAGCCACCCACACGCCCCTGCAGCTCATAAGGGATCCCACCCACATCCCACCTCCCACCCTCCAACCACCCACTTCCCCATCACAGCCACCACACGCCCTGCAGCTCTAAGGGATTCCCACCCACCCCACCACCAGCCACCCACAGCCCTGCAGCTCATAAGGGATTCACACCACCCCACCACCAGCCACCCACACGCACCTGCAGCTCATAAGGGATTCCACCCACATCACCACCAGCCACCCACACGCCCCTGCAGCTCATAGGGATTCACACCACACCCACAGCCACCCACACGCCCTGCAGCTCATAAGGGATTCCACCCACCACCCCACCCAGACACCCACAGCCCCTGCAGCTCATAAGGGATTCCACCACCCCCACCACCAGCCAACCCACACGCCACCTGCAGCTCATAAGGCCTTCCACCCACCCCAACCACCCAACCCCACCACCAGCACCCACACCACCTGCAGCTCATAAGGGATCCACCCACCCACCCCACCACCAGCCACCCACCGCCCCTGCAGTATAAGGGATTCCCACCCCACCCCACACCAGCCACCCACACGCCCCTGCAGCTCATAAGGCATTCCACCCACCCAAACCCACCCACCCCACCACCAGCCACCCACACGCCCTGCAGCTCATAAGGGATTCCACCACCCACCCCACCACCAGCCACCCACACGCCCCTGCAGCTCATAAGGGATTCCACCCACCCCACCACCAGCCACCCACACGCCCCTGCAGCAATAAGGGATTCCACCACCCACCCCCACACCAGCCACCCACACGCCCTGCAGCTATAAGGATTCCACCCACCCACCCAACACCAAGCCACCCACACGCCCCTGCAGCTCATAAGGGATTCCACCCACCCCACCACCAGCCACCCACAGCCCCGAGCTATAAGGGATTCCACCCACCCACCACCAGCCACCCACACGCACCTGCAGCTCATAAGGGATTCCACCCCACCCCACCACAGCCACCCACACGCACCACTGCAGCTCATAAGGGATTCCCACCCACCCCCACCACCAGCCACCCACACGCCCTGCAAGTCATAGGGATTCCACCCACCACCCACCCACCAGCCACCCACACGCACCTGCAGCTCTAAGGGATTCCACCCACCCCCACCAAGCCACCACCACACGCCCCTCAGCTCATAAGGGATTCCACCCACATCACACCAGCCACCCACACGCCCTGCAGCCATAGGGATCACCACCCACCCACCCAGCCACCACACGCCCTGAGCTCCTAAGGGATTCCACCACCCCACCACCAGCCACCCACACGCCCCTGCAGCTCATAAGGGATTCCACCCACCCCACCAACCAGCCACCCACACGCCCCTGCAGCTCATAAGGGATTCCACCGCACCCCACACCAGCCACCCACACGCACCTGAGCTCATAAGGGATTCCACCCACATCACCAACAGCCACCCACACGCCCAGCAGCTATAAGGGATTCCACCCACCCCCCCACCAGCCACCCACACGCACCGCAGCTCATAAGGGATTCCACCCACCCACACACCAGCCACCCACACGCCCTGCAGCATCATAAGGATTCCACCCCACCCCACACCAGCCACCCACACGCCCCTGCAGCTCATAGGATTCCACCAACCCCAACACCAGCCACCCACAGGCACTGCAGCTTCATAAGGATTCCACCCACCCCAACCCACCCACACCACAACCGCCCCCACACGCACTGCCAGCTCATAAGGGATTCCACCCACCCACCCCAGCCACCAGACACCACACGCCCCTGCAGCTCATAAGGGATTCCACCCACCCAACCACCAGCACACCACACGCCTGCAGCTCATAAGGATTCCACCCACCCAACCCACCACACACACCACCAGCCACCCACACGCCCCTGCCAGCTCATAAGGGATTCCACCCACCCACCCCACCAGCCACCCACACGCCCCTGCAGCTCATAAGGGATTCCACCCACCCACCCCACCACCAGCCACCCACACGCCCCTGCAGCTCATAAGGGATTCCACCCACCCACCACCAGCACCACCCACCCCACGCCCCGTAGCTATAAGGGATTCCACCACCCACCCACCACAGCCACCCACACGCCTGCAGCTCATAAGGGATTCACCCACCCACCACCAGCCACCCACACGCCCCTGCAGCTCATAAGGGATTCCACCCACCCACCCCACCACCAGCCACCCACACGCACCTGCAGCTCATAAGGGATTCCACCCACCACCCCACCACCAGCACACCCACCGCACCCTGCAGCTCATAAGGGATTCCCACCCACCCACCACCAGCCACCCACACGCACCTGCAGCTCCTAAGGGATTCCACCCACCCCACACCAGCCACCACCGCACCTGCAGCCATAAGCCTAATTTGAGATGACTCAGAAATGACCTGAAAAATGTCTAATAATATCGGCAAGATAAATGCGATTACAGCCCCATATCTAGAAAAAAGCGATCGGGAGAATGAAAATTTTTTGGAGGCCTGACACATCAGTCACAATAATATTATTTTTCAAAAAAAAAACGAAACGAAATTCTTGTGAGACAGCTCGTCCGACTTATATAAATAATATATATAATAATTGATTCAATAAATTTCAAAAACATAGCCGACCCCTGCACATATGATGCCATACTTATACTTACACTGACACAGATTATGTGGGCTGTTGTTTCCTGTTGGTGTTGGTTTTTTTAAAGTGTGTTGGAGTTGGTGTTGGTGTTGGTGTTTCCTGTTGGTGTTGTTGTTTCCTGACCTGATACTTAAACAATACATTGACACACACAGATTATGTGGGCGCTATATGACATTGCCATCAAGGCACATATAATACCATGCTTATACTTACACACATACACTTGCACACACACAGATTATGTGGGCTCTATATGACATTGGCATTAAGGCACATACGATATCGTACTTATGCACAAACTCTTACACTTGAACATACACAGCTTCTGTGGACGCTCTATGACACTGCCTGCTTCCCCAAGCACCAAGCTGCCACCATAGTAGTGCGCCCATTTATGCTCTCTAAACTGTGTATAACCTTTGATGGGGTTCGATTTTTCAAACACCCTCATGTATGTATGCTGGTCTATGTCAGCTTTCTCAAGTATGTACACGTGCATGCAAACAGGAGGGTTCCCTCAATCTCACGCCTGTGGCATGGCAGACTAATTTTCAATTTGTATATGCTGGCCTACCTGGTATCAAGGCAGAGGGCTATTCATATTCGTGTAAGCAATACTTACTCATAAGCTCTTGCACAAATTTAGATAATGTGGACGCTCTATGACATTGCCTGCTTCCCCGAGCACCAAGCTGCCACCACCACCACCATAACCATAACCACAACCACAACCACAACAACCACGAACTCAGATTCTGTGGACGCTCTATGACATTGCCTGCTTCCCCAAGCATCAAGCTGCCATCAAAGCTGAGCTGGAGGCCAACAACCTGCTGCAAAAGAAGGTAAATAAACAATTTGAATTAAAATGAACATTTGAATTTGAATTTAAATTTGAATGGAGGCCAACAACCTGCTGGAAAATAATGTATGAAGTCAATTGCTGCAATTAATTTTGAATCGTAATTAAATTTCAATGGAGGCCCACAACCTGCTGCAAAAGAAAATATATAGTTAGTTGCTGCATTTAATTTGAATTTGAATTTGAATTTGAATCAAGTCCAGCAACCTGCCACGTCAGAGGTGTATAGTTTGCTGCTGCAGTTGATTTGAATTTGAATTTGAACTTACTCCAACAACCTGCTGCATCAGAAGTGTAGTCCTAGTTTCTGAAGTTCTTTTGAATTTGAATTTGAAATTATTCCAATAACCTGCTGCACAAGAAGGTGTGTAGTCAGTTGCTGCAATTAATTTGAATTTGAATTTGAATTTGAATGGAGGCCAACAACCTGCTACACCGGAAGAAGAACATAGTTGTATACTGCAGATTATTGTATTGAATCAGATTTGCAACTTCCGAAAACATGCCAATCTGACAACTCTTATCTTGCCTCTCCCAGGGTTTCCATTGACGAATTGGCCCAGCGCTTCAGCGCAATTGAGGACAAAAAAAATGCTTCGTAGTGCAAAAGAGCTAAATTGCTTTTTGCTGCGCCCACAGGGGGTTGAAATTGAAAATAATGCGCGAAAGAAGATGGTCGGGCTCAAAAGGCACAAAAGCGCGCGCTTTGGAGGAAGTACCTTGTTGCCCCCCCCCCCTCGTATTGCCTACATAAGTATAGCCCTAGTTGGAGTTCGGGGTTAAGAACACAAACCTAGCGTATACCCAACTCTATGAGCCTAAGCAGTTGTGCAACCAACTCATGGACCCTAAAACCTAAGCAGGACTGTGCGGCCCAACTCCCTGGCCCTGAACCCTATCATTATGGGCCCGATAGTGATGGACGTCTTCACGCTCTCATTCTATTCTTTAAGGTAGATGGACGTTTCACATTCTCTTTAAGGTAGATGGAAGTTTCGATTCGTCTAATGGTTAGATGACGTTCACATTCTTCTTTTTAAGGTAGATGGGCGTTTCATTATCATTCTTAAGGTAGCGAGGCCGTTTCCACTTCTCATTCTTTAAGGTTAGATGGAAGTTTCTCATTTATTCTTTAAGTAGAGGACATTTCAAATTCTCATGCTCATCACATCGCAAGCTGAACGCCGCGCCCTTGTCTGTAGAGCATCGCGGCGAAGATAGGTCGACATGTGCAGGCTGACGTCGTTCAGCGTATTGACCGGTTGAGCAGCATGCGCATCAGGCCGGACCTAACAAATGAACCCAGCTCATTTGGGGGGATAATTGGACAATTTATTTGGCCTTGGCTTGAAAAAAGGCGCATGATGTGTCGGATCATTGGCACATTTATTGGCTTTGCTTGAAAAGGTGCTGAGTGTGGATCATTGGCCCCTTTATTGGCTTGGCGTGAAAAGGTTGCTGATGTGTGGATCATTGGCACACCTTTTATTGGCTTGTTGGATAAAGGTGCATGATGTGTAGAGAATTGGACCCTTTGATTTGGTTGGCGGAAAGTGGGGACCGGAGGGGGAAGGACTAGGCCCACATAGGGGGGCCAACGGGAGCGAAACGGGAGCAAAAGAGGAAGAGGAATCCCAGCCCAAAGCTCCAGCTCCAAGACCCGAACGCCAACCCAACCCAACACAACCCAACTCCAAAGCGCCACGCAACACAACCCAGACCCAAGCGCGAGACAAGCCAACCCACCAACCCAACCCAACAAACCCAACCCAAACCCAACCCAACCCAATCCAACCCAACCCAAACCAACCGAAGCACACCACCAAAACCAACCCAAAACCCAGAACCCAACAAAACCCCAACCCAACCCACCCCCAACCCAACCCAACCCAACCAGGCCCAACCCAACCCAACCCCATACCCAATCCAACCCAACCACCAAAACCCAACATCCATCCACCCCACCTACCAGACCCAACCCAACCAACCGACCCGACCCAACCCAACCCAACCCAACCACGGACCAACCTATCCAACCCAACCCAACCAAACCCAACCGAAAGGCAACCCAACCCAACCCCCCACCACACCCAACCCAACCAACCAAACCCAACCCAAACAGACACAACCTATCCCAAAACCAAACACCACACAAACCAACCAACCTTAAGCAACCAAACCAACCCACCCAAACCAACCCAACAAACCTAAACAAAAAAAAAACCCAAACCACCCATCCCAACCCAACACAACCTCAACACCAACCCAACCCAACCCAAACCAACCACCCAACCCAACACCCATCCCAAACCCACCCCACCAGAACCAACCCAAACCAACCCGACCCGAACCAACCCAAACAACCCAACCCCGACCCAACTATACAAACCCTAACCAAACCCAAACCTAACCCAAACCAACCCAAACCTAAACCAAACATTCAGGGAGCTCCTCACAAGGATTGGATTTCTCCACGTTATCCTCCCTTCCTATTTCAATGCGTCGTCTGAAGGAAAGCTGCGAATGAACACGGGGCGGGGGGCTGGACCTTCAGGTGTGTTTCTTATTATGCAAACGTATATATATGTATATATATGGATATATATTATACATATATAATAAGTAAAGGATATATATATATACACAACATAAGTAAAAGGATATATATAATAACATTGATATAAGGAAGGGATATATATAATAAAATATAGGTATAAGGAAAAGCATGCGCAGAACCCGGTCAGGTTCAGGTGTGTGTGTGTTTGTTTATGTTTGTGTGTATGTGTGTGTATGTGTGTTTCTTTATATGTGTGCTTGGTCTGAAGGGAAACAAATGGCATGAATCCTGGGGGGGCGATGGCACCTTCAGGTTTGTGGTGGTGGAATGGGGGAGTGGTGGTGGTGTATTTGTGTGTGGTATATGTGTTTGTGTGAAATGTTTATATGAGTGTCTATTATATATATAGATATAGTAATATATAAAAAAATAAAAAATAAAGCATCGCACATGACCCTTGTGGGGGCAACCGGAACGTGGCAGGTGGTGGTTGAGAGAGGGGAGGATAAGGGGAAGGGTGCGACGAAGGAGTGGAGGGGTGGGGGGGGTTCGGGGGGGGTTGTGGGGTGGGGAGGGGGGCGGGGGGGGGGGGGGGGGGGCGGGGGGGGTTGGGGGGGGGGGGGGGGGGGGAGGGAGGGGGGAGGGGGGGGGGGGGGGGGGGGGGGTGCGCAGGGGGGGGGGGGGGGGGTGGGGGGGGGGGGGGGGGGGGGGGGGGGGGGGGGAGAACGGACAGCCCAACGAGGAGCAGGAGGACCCAGACCACACAACAAGCCACCAGGCACACACACACCGCACACACACGACGCCAAACCAGGCCAGCCCCCGCCCCCCACACACAGAAACACACACACACACAACACAAAACAAACACCCACCAAACAAACAAACATCACCCCCCCCCACACACACACACACACCACACACCAACCACAAAACAAACACACACCAACCACACATGCACCACGCCAAACACAAAACCCAACCATCATCCCCCCCCCCCCCCACACACACACACACACACACACAACACCCACAACACACACACCCAACCAAATGCACACGCGCACACACACACACACACACACACACATACAAAATGGCCAAAATGTATGATAGTCCTCTGCCCCCCACCCCCCACCCACCCACCACCAACACCTGCCAAACACACGCACACTCACACACACCACCCCTAACACTTACCCGGGTCCGGATATGGAGGCCAAGGCAGTGGGAGGATACACACTTCCAGCCAACAAACACACCAACAGGAAAAATAAAGTGACTATGCCCCCCCACACCGACCCCCCACACACAACACCCACACAAACACTACCAACACACCACCACCACCACAGGGTCCTGGATGAGGCCACGGAAGTGGTGGATACACCCTTTCAGCCAAGACCCAAAATCTGGGTCCCATTGTTAAGTTGATCAATTGGGTTGGTTGTTGTTGCGGTGGTCCCATTGTGAGTGCATCAGTTGGTGGTGGGTGGTGTGTTGGTTCCTATTGTTGAGTTGTATCAGTGGCGGCGGTTGGTGGGTTGGTCTTGTCCCATTGGTGAGTTTTGCAACAGTGGGGACGGTGGTGGTGGTGGTTGGTGGTTGGTCCATTGTGAGTTGTATCAGGGGTGGTGGTGGGGGGGTTGGTCCCATTGGTGAGTTGTATCGTGTGGTGTTGGTGGTGCGTCCACATGTGGTTGATATCTGTTGGTGGTGGGTGGGTGGTTGGTTGGTGGTTGGTGCCCAATTTGTGATGTATCAGTTGTGGTGCGGTGGTGGTGGTTGGTCCCAATTTGTGAAATTGTATTCAGTGGTGGTGGTTGGCTGGTGCGCCCATTTGGGGTTGTATCAGTTGTTAGTGGTGGTGGGTGGTGGTTGGTGGTTGTCCCATTGTGAGTTGTCTCAGTCGGTGGTGGTTGGGGTTGCGGGTTCCCATTGGAGGGTTGTATCAGTTGTTGGGGTTGGTGGTTGGTCCATTTGTGAGTGGATACGTTGGTGGTGGTTGGCGGTTGGTCCCAGTCTGGGTTGTTCAGTTGGAGTGTTTGGGGTTGATGTTGGTCCTAGCTTGCATTTACCCCAAAAAATCTTAAAACAACGTGATATCATAAGATTTAGCCCCGAAGCCGCCCTCTTTCTTTCACTTTCTTGATCACCACTCACAACTCAGAGCACAACTGGCGAAATGCCACTGTCTACTCTCCTGAGCGCTGGCTTGAGGAAGAGCTAGATTGCCACCTTTTCTCCAGCTCTTCTCTCTTCTCCCCTCGCACCTCTCACCTGACCACCCAAATCGTAAACGCGCGGAGCTCGGAGTTTCAGACGGTCTGGTTTTTTGTAGTTCTGTGTAGTGCTGAGGAGTTCATGCGGTGTAGTTCTGTGTAGTGCTGAGGAGTTCATGCGGTGTAGTTCTGTGTAGTGCCTGAGGATTCAAGGTGTGTAGGTGCTTTATACCCTACTGCCACCCCGTTCTTTGCAAATCTTACGTATCACCTTCTCACCAACTCGAGCCCACACAGAAGACAAGGATGCCGTGTTTATTCCACCCGCCCATGCACTTGATCACCAAGCCTACATAACCCCTTAAATACCCTTACCAAATTGTAAAGTAGTGTCGGCTCGGAGTTCATGCGGTGTAGGTGCTTTATCCCCTACTGCCACCCCCTTTCTTTGCACCTTCCATATCACCTTTCTCACAACTCAGAGCACAACAGCAAGATGCCGCTGTGTACTCCCTTCTGCTTTGCCACGGCGCTCACATGCTTACATACCCACTTACATACACCAACAAACCGGAAACGACGAGAGCTCGGAGTTCATGCTGTGTAGATGCTTTATCCCCTACTGCCAATCTCTTTGTTTCCATCCTCCTGATCACAACTCACAACCCACAGACACAAAGCGGAAATAATAATTTTGCAACCACAACCACCACAATGCAACCACCAACCACCACCACAACCACCACAATGCAACCACCAACCACCAACCACAACCACCACGATGCAACCACAATGCGGTGTGAACAGAATTGAATGGTAGTGACACAGCAGGCAGTAAACCTCTCTAGCTATGCTTTGGTCTTTCCGTATGTGCAGCATTACATGGCAAGAATATGTATGGGCAAAACTCACAACCCAGAGCACATCTGGCAAGATGCCGCAACCCACTCCCATCCGCTCTGCCCATGCTCACCTGACCAAATACACTCGCAACTTCAACCCCAGATCCACCACTCAAACCCAGAGAAGTAACAGTAGATAGCCACAACACAATACCATCGCTTGCAACCTTGCTCACAGACCACATACCCCTCTCACCTTCAACCGTTCCAGATCCACTCACAACCCAGAGCTAAAAAAGTTAGATGCCACAACCCAATTCCCATCCGCTCTGCCACCTTGCTCACATGACACATACCCCTCCTACCGTCAACTTCCAAGATCACCACTAACAACCAGGAGTCAACTGGAAGATGCCGCACCCACTCCCATCCGCTCTGCCACCTTGCTAACCATGACCACAAAACCTCTCACATCAACCATCCAGCATCACCCACTCAAACCCAGAGCATAACAGTAGATGCCACAACCCACTCCCATCCGCTCTGCACCTTGTACATGATCAATCACCCCTTTTCTTCAACCCTCCAGAGCACCACTCACAACCCAGAGGCATAACGTTAGATGCCAGCAACCCATCCCATCCGCTCTGACACTTTGCTCACATGACACATAACCCCTCTCACCTTCAACCCTCCAGCTAACCACTCACAACCCACAGCAGACAGAACAGTTAGATGCCAAACCACACTCCATACGCTCTGCCACCTGATCACATGATTCACTCACCCTCTTTCTCAAACCCAGATCACCACCACAAAAGAGCATAACAGTTAGATTGGCCACAACCAACTCCCATCCGCTCTGCCAAATGACTCACATGACTACACTACCCCTCTCACCTTCAACCTCCAGCTCACACTCACAACCCAGAGCATACAGTTAGATGCCACAACCCACTCCCATCCGCTCTGCCACCGGGCTCAAATGATCACCACACTTTTTATTCAACCTCCCCGATCACCACTCACAACCCAGAAGCATAACAGTTAGAGCCACAACCCACTCCCATCCGCTCTGCAACCTTGCTCACATGGACTACATACCCTCTTTCCTTCAACCCCCAGATCACACTCACAACCCAGAGCATAACAGTGAGAGCCCACACAATCCAATCGCTCTGCCACCTGGGCTTCACATGACCACACACCCCTCTACCTTTCAACCCGCCAGATAACCACTCACAACCCAGAGCATAACAGTTAGATGCCAAAACCCCACTCCCATCCTCTCTGCCACCCTTGCTCACATGACCACTTCACCCATCTTTTCTTCAACCCTCCAGATCACCACTCACAAACCAGGCATAAACAGTTAGATGCCAAACCCACTACATCCCCTCTGCCACCCTCACATAGACTACATACCCCTCTCACCTTCGACCCTCCAGATCACCACTCAAACCCAGAGGGGGCAAACAGTTTGATGCCACACCACCCACGCCCATCGCTCGGCACCTTGCTCACAGGATCACATTACCCCTCTACCTTCAACCTTCCAGATCACCACTTCACAAATAAGGAGCACAACTTTTGGCAAGAGCCGCACCCACTCCCCATCCGCTCTGCCACTGTCACAGGATCAATACCCCTTCTCACATTCAACCTTCCAGATATCACCACGCACCAAATCAGACGCATACCAGTTAGATGCAACAACCCACTCCCATCGAGCTGCCAACTTGCTCACATGATCACAACACCTCTCCCTTTCAAAACCTTCCAGATAACACTCACAACCCAGAGCATAACAGTAGATGCCACAACCCACTCCCATCCGTCTCTGCCCCTTGCTCATGACCACATACCCTCCTCCTTCAACCTTCCAAGAATCACCACTAACAAACAAGAGCAACATCTGGCAAGAAGATGCCGCAACCCACTCCATCAGCTTCATGCCACCTTGATACTGAACAAAACCCCTCTCACCTTCAACCCTCCATATCACACTCAAACCCATGAGAATAACAGTTGAGATGCCACAACCCACTCCCATCCGCGCGCCCACCTGTGCTCAAGAACAAATACCCCTTCACCTTCAACCCTACAGATCACCAACTCACAAACCGAGCATAACAGTTACATGCAAACCCACTCCCATCCGCTCTGCAACCTTGCTCAACTGATCCTCACCCTCTTCTTTTCTTAACCCTCAGATCACCACTCAAAACCCAGAGCATAAAAGTTAGATGCACACAAACCCAACTCCCATCCGCTCTGCACTTGCTCACATGAACACATACCCCTCTCACCTTCAACTCCAGATCACCACTCACAACCCAGAGCATAACAGTAGATGCCAAAACCCACTCCATCCGCTCGCCACTGTCACATGACCAAATACCCCTCACCTTCAACCCTCCAGATCACCACTCAAACCCAGAGCATAAACAGTTAGATCCACAAACACACTTCCCATCGCTCTGCCAACTTGCTCACATGATCACTAACCCCTCTTTTCTTCAACCCTCAGATCAAACACTACACAACCCAGAGCAAACAGTTAGACTGCCACAACCCACTCCAATCCGCTTCGCCACCTTGAACAGACTTACTACCCCTCTCACCTTCAACCCTCCAGATCACCACGCACAACCCAGCGCATAACAGTTAGAGAGCCACAACCCACTCCATAGATCTGCCACCTGCTCACATGACCCATGACCCTCTCACTTCAACCTCAAGATCACCCTCACAACCCGAGCCATAAAAAGTTAGATGCAACAACCCACTCCATCCGCTTCTACCACCTTGTCACTAGACCCACATACACCTCTCACCTTAAACCCTTCCAGATCACCACTCACAACCCAGAGCATAACGTTAGATGGCACACCCACTCCCATCCGCTCTGCAACCGTGCTCACATGATCCATCACCCTATTTTCTTCAACCCTCCAGATCACCACTCACAACCCAGAGCATAAACAGTTAGATGCCACCAACCCACTCCATCCGCTTTGCCACCTTGTCACATGATACCCAGACCCCTCTCACCTTCGACCCTCAGATCACCAATCAACAACCCCGAGGGCATTACCATAACCAGTAGATGCCACAACCCAATCCCACGCTCTGCACCTGCTCAAAGGATAACATCACCCCTCTCACCTTCAACCTTCCAGATCACCCCCCCCCCCAAACTCACAAACTAAGAGCACACGGGAACGATGCCGCAACCCCAATCCATCCGCTCTGCCACCGTGCTACAGGACACATACCCCTCTCACATCAAACCTTCCGACAACCATCACAACCCAGAGCATAACAGTTTTAGATGCCAAAACCCACTCCCATCCGATCTTGCCACCTTGCTCACATGATCACATACCCTTCACTTAAACTCCAGATCACCACTCACAACCCAGAGCATAACAGTTAGATGCCACAACCCTCCCATCGCTCTGCCACCTGCTCACAGACCACATACCCTCCTACTTCAACCTCCAGATCACCAACTAACAACCCAGAGCACATTGGCAAGATGCCGCAACCCACTCCATCCGCTTCTGCCACCTGCTCACATCGACCACAGACCCCTCTCACCTTCAAACACTCCAGATCACCACTCACACAGAGCATAACAGTTAGAGCAAAACCAATCCCATCGCTCTGCCACTTGTCACATGACAAATTACCCCTCTCACCTTCAACCCCCAGATCACCCACCACAAACCCAGAGCATAACAGTTGATGCCACAACCCACTCCCATCCGCTCTCACCTGCTCACATGATCACTAACCCCCTTTTCTTCAACCCTCCAGTCACACTCACAACCCAGGCATAACAGGAGATGCCACAACCCACTCCATCCGCTCTGCCACTTGCTCACATGACCACATACCCCTCCACCGTCAACCCTCCAGAAACAACTCACAACCCAGAGCAAACAGTTAGATGCACAACCCCACTTCACATCCTCCTGCACCTTGCTCACATGATCAATCACCCTCTTTTCTTTAACCCTCCAGATCAACACACTCACAAACCCCAGAGCATAACAGTAGATGCCACAAACCACTCCAATCCGCTCTGCCACCATTGCTCACATGGACTCACATTACCCCCTCTACCTTGACCCTACAGATCCACCATCAAACCCAGAGCATAACAGTAGATGCCAAACCCACTCCCATCCGCTCGCCACCCTTGATCACATGATAAAATCACCCTCGTTTTCTCAACCCTCCAGATCACACTCACAACCAAGAGACTAACAGTTAGATGACCACAACCAACTCCCATCCGCTCGGCACTTGATAACATGACCACATACCCCCTCCAACCTTTCACCCCAGCAACCATCACACCCATAGGAATAACAGTTAGATGCCACAACCCACTCCATCCTCTCTGCCACCTTTGCTCCCATGATCACCACAACTCTTTTTCTTCCAACCTCCCGATCACACTCAAAACCCAGAGCATAACAGTGAGAATGCACAACCCAATCAAATCCGCTTGCAAAACGTGTGATGTAAAGGAACCTATTTCAGTACTGCCCTGCTACCTTCTCATCATTCCTATTTGCTACGTTTTCTTCGCTCCGCTTGTTGCCCATCCCTGCCTTTTTTTTCTTAATCTTCTGTCTTCTGCTCCTCGCTCTCCCCTCTCCCCCCCCTCCCTTCACACTTACTCATCCATTTTTTCCCCCATTGTTCCCCCATTCTCGTGCCTCCCCTTCTTCATCTGTTCCGGCTTTTTACCTCCATTATCATTTTCCCGTACCGCTTATCCCTCCTAATACCTCTCACGTCGACCTCCAGATCACCACTCACAACCCAGAGCATAACAGTTAGAGCCAAAACCACTCCCATCCGCTCTGCCACCTGCTCACCGGATCACATACCCTCTCTAACTGCAACTTAGATCACCACTCACAACTCAGAGCACAACTGCAAGATGCCGCCAACCCACTCGCATCCGCTCTGCCACTTCTCACAGGATCACATTCATACCCTCTCACATTCAACCTTTCCAGATCACCACTCAAACCCCGAGCATAACAGTTAGATCCACAACCCCACTCCCCATCCGCTCTGCACCTTGATTACATGATAACATACCCCTCTCACACTTCAACCCTTCCAGATCACATCACAACCCAGAGAATACCAGTTAGATGCCACGAACCCACTCCCATCCGCTATGCCACCTGCTCACATGACCAATACCCATTCCTACCTCCAACCTTCCAGACAACAATCACAACCAGAGCAAATCTTGGCAAGAGCGCCGCAACCCCTCCCATCCGCTCTGCACCTTGATTACATGACCACATAACCTCTCACCTCAACCCTCCAGATCACCACTCACAACACAGAAGCATAACAGTTAGATGCCACAACCCATCCATCCGCTCTTGCCACCTTTGCGCACATGGCCACATACCCCTCTCCACTTTCAACCTCAGATCACCACTCACAAACAGAGCTTAACAGTTAATGCCAAAACCCACATCCCATCCGCTCTGCCACCTTGCTCAAATGATCAATTCACCCCCTTTTCTTCAACCTCCAGATAACAATCACACCGAGCAGACAGTTAGATGCCAAACCCACTGCCCATCCGCTCTGCCACCTTGCTACATGACACATACCCTATCCTCACCTTCAACCTCAGATCAACCACTCACAACCCAGCGCATAACAGGTTAGAGGCCCACAACACTCCCCATCCGCTCTAGCCACAGTGCTCACTGACCAAATACCCTCTAACCTTCAACCTAAGATCACCAACTCACAACCCAGAGCATAACATGTTTAGATGCCACAACCCAATCCCATCCGCTCTGCCACCTTGCCTCACATGAATCACTCACCCTCTTTTTCAACACCTCCAGATCACCACTCACACCCAGAGCCATAACAGTTAGATGCCCACAAACCCACTCCCATCGCTCTGCCACCCGTGCTAACATGGACTACATTACCCCTCTCACATTCAACCCCAGGATAACCCACCACAACCAGAGCATACAGTGATGCCACAACACACTCCCATCCGCTCTGCCACCTGCTTCACATGACCACATGACCCCTCTACCTTCAACCTCAGATTCACCAATCACACCAGAGCCTAACAGGTAGATGCAACCAACCCACTCCCATCCGCTTTTGCCACCTGCTCACAGACCAATACCCCTCTCACCTTCAACCCTCCAGATAACCACTCAAACCAGGAGCCTAACAGGTAGATGCACATCCCAAATACCATCAGCTCTGCCACCTTGACTCACATGATCAATCACCCTCTTTTCTTCAACCCTCCAGATCACCAATCACAACCCAGAGCATAAACAGTTAGATGCCACAAACCACTCCCATCGCGCTGCCACCTTGCTCACATGAACCACATACCCCTCTCACATTCAACCATCCAGATCAACACTACAACCAGAGCATAACAGTTAGGATGCCACAACACACTCCCCATCCGCTCTGCCAACTTGATAACATGATCACTCACCCCTCTTTCTTCAAACCTCCAGATCACCCCCTCACAACCCAGGAGCAAACAGTTAGATGCCAACAACCCACTCCCATCGCTCTGCACTGCTCACATGATTAACATTACCCCTTCACATTCAACCCTCCAGATACCATCAAAAACCAGCAGCATAACAGGTAGATGCAACAACCCCACTCCCATCCGCTCTGCCACCATGCTCACATGATCACTCCCCCTCTCACCTTTCAACCTCCAGATCACCACTCACAACCCCCCCCCCCAGAGCATAAAAGTAGATGCCACAACCCACTCCCATCCGCTCTGCCACCTTGCTCACATGACTACATACCCCTCTTTCCTTCAACCCTCCAGATCACCACTCACAACCCAGAGCATAACAGTTAGATGCCACAACCCATCCCATCGCTACTCTGAACATTGCAAAGGACACATACCCCTCTCACCGTCAACCCTCCAGATCACAACTCACAACCCCCAGATGCATAACGTTAGATGCCACCCAACCCACTCCCATCCGCGCTGCCACCTGCTCACATTGACTACCATACCCCTCTCACCTCAACCCTCCAGATCACCACTCACAACCAGAGCAAACAGTTAGATGCCACAACCACTCCCCATCCGCTCTCCGGCCTGCCACCTGCTCACATGACACATTCCCCTCTCACCTTCAACACCCAGATCACCACTCAAAACACAAGGAGCATGAACAGTTAGATGCAAAAACCCAACTCCCATCCGCTTGCCACCTTGCTCACAGACAATACACCTCTCACCTTAACCCAATCACCACTCCACAACCAGGAGATAACAGTTAGATGCCACAAACCCACTACATCCGCTCTGCCACCTGGCTTCCATGATCACTCTCCCCTCTTTCTCAACCCTCCAGATCACCACTCACAACCCCAGAGCATAACAGTAGATGCCACAACCCCTCCCAATAAGCTCTGCCACCAGTGCTCACATGACTCATACCCATCTCACCTTCGACCAGCACAGATCCCCACTAACAACCTAGAGCATAACAGTAGAGGCCCAAACACACTCCATCCGCTCTGCCACCTGCTCACGGATCACATACCCCTATCACCTTCAACCTTCAGATCACCAACTCATACAACTCAGAGCACAATGGCAAAGATGCCGAACCACTCCCATCGCTTCTGCCACCTTGCTCAACAGGATACATACCCCTCTCACATTCAACCTCTAGATCACCACTCACAAAACCAGAGCATAACAGCTAGATGCCACAACCCACTCATGCCGCTCAGCACCTTGCTCACATGATGAACATTACCCCTTCTCACCTTTCAAACCCTCCAGATAACCACTCACAACCCAGAGCATAACAGTTTAGATGCCACAACCCACTCCCATACGCTACTGCCACCTTGTCCACATGACCACAACCATCTCACTTCAACATCCAGATCACCACTCACAACTCAGAGCACAACTGGCAAGACGCCACTGTCTACTCTCCTGAGCGCTGGATGGAGGAGGAGCCAGATCAGGCGGTCGACTCAAAGTCGTCCACTCTACCACCTCGTGCCAACAAAGCTGCCTACTTGCCTTTCAGTGTGAGTGGGGTTGTTAAAAAAATTTAATACCTTTTTCTTAAGTTGCCAAGTAAGTGGGGGTTCTAACATGCCCTGCAAATTTGAGGGGTCACCGGCACCCTTTCCTGGACCCCTTCCACCCGAGTTTGGCACCCTTATACACCCAGACTACACTCTTACAAGCCCTAAAGAAGGGTGACGAAGACCCCCACAATTTGGGGGGTCTTCGGCACTCTTTTCTGGACCCCTGCGGCACTCTGATACACCCAGACTACACCCTTATAAGCGTATAAAGCCTACACCCTAAGCCTACACCCTTATGAGCCCAATAAAAGGGTGCCCAAGACCCCCCAATTTGAGGGATCTTTGGCACCCTTTTCTGGACCCCTACCACACGATTCTGGCACCCTTATACACCCAGAGAATATACCCTTACCAGCCCAATAAAAGGGTGCCCAAGACCCCCCAAATTTGAGGGATCTCCGGCATTCTTTTCTGGACCCTTACCACCCGTTTCTGGCACCCTTATACACCCAGACTACACCCTTACAAGCCCAATAAAAGGGTGCCCAAGACCCCCTAAATTGAATGGCTCTTCGGCATTCTTTTCTGGACCCCTACCACCTGATTCTGGCACCCTCATACACCCAGACTACCCCCTTACAAGCCCAATAAAGGGTGCCCAAGACCCCCCAAATTGAATGGCTCTTCGGCATTCTTGCCTGGACCCCTACCACCCGATTCTGGCACCCTTATACACCCAGACTACACCCTTATAAGCCCAATAAAAGGGTGCCCAAGACCCTTTAAATTTGAGGAATCTTTTGCATTCTTTTCTGGACCCCTACCACACGATTCTGGCACCCTTATACACCCAGACTACACCCTTACAAGCCCAATAAAAGGGTGCCCAAGACCCCCCAAATTTGAGGGATCTCCGGCATTCTTTTCTGGACCCCTGCCACCCGATTCTGGCACCATTGTTCACCCAGAGAATATACCCTAACAAGCCCAATAAAAAGGGTACCCAAGACCCCCCAAATTTGAGGGATCTTCGACATTCTTTTCTGGACCCCTACCATCCGATTCTGGCACCCTTAAACACCCAGAATACACCCTTAAAAGCCCAATAAAAAGGTACCCAAGACCCCCCAAATTCGAGGGATCTTCGGCATTCTTTTCTGGACCCCTACCACCTGATTCTGGCACCCTTGTACACTCAGACTACACCCTTATATAAGCCCAATAAAAGGGTGCCCAAGACCCCCCGAATTCGAGGGATCTTTGTCACCCTTTTCTTGACCCCTACGGCACCCTTATATTTGAGCCATTATAACATTATCACATTTGACTGTACATGACCACAAAAACATTTTTTGAGCCATTCTCACACTATCACATTTGACCTATTCTCACATCTGATCCATCACAGAAGGGGCGTCGCAACTGCTTTGAAATGAACATGGCGTGCATGACCACGAGGACCGTACATGACCACAAAAACATTGTTTGAGCCATTCTCACACTATCACATTTGACCCATTCTCACATTTGATCTGTCACAGGAGGGGCACCGCAAGTGCCTTGAAATGAACCAGGGGTACATAACTCCTACTGCACCCTTGTACACCCAGGATACCCCCTTACAAGCCCAATAAAAGGATGCTGAAGATCCCCCAAATTTGAGGGTTCCTCGGCACCGTTCCTGGGCCCCTATAGCACCTTTATACTTGAGCCATTATCACATTATCACATTTGAGCCATTATCACATTTGAGCCATCACAGGAGAGGCGCCGCAAGTGCCTTGAAATGAACCAGGGGTACATAACTCCTATGGCACCCCTTGTACATTGTACAGCCCAATACAAGTGTGCCGAAGATCCCCCATTATCATATTTGAGCCATAATCACATTTGGGCCATTATCACATTATCGCATTTAAGTTATCACAGGAGGGGCGCTGCAAGTATCTTGAAATGAAGCAGACATGGCGACGCATGGGGCCGGCAGAACTAGTTAGAAATGACTCCCCCCCCCCCCCCCCCCCCCCCCTCCCCCCCCCAAAACCCTGGGCTTCGCAATGCGTGCTCCGAGGGGGTTGAGGATCAGCACGTTGCACTGGGGTCACACCGAGTCGCTCAATTTGTGGCGCATCACACAAACGTAAAAACAGTGGTTGACCCCGTTATCACATTGGAGCAAATGTCACATTCTACCATTGTCGCATTCTGCCCATTATCACATGATCACATTTGACTTATCACATGATCACATTTGAATTATCACATGATCACGTTTGAATTATCACATGATCACATTTGAATTATCACATGATCACATTTGGACTTATCACATGATTCACATTTGAACTTATCCCATGATCACATTTGAATTATATCACATGATCACATTTGAATTATCACATGATCACATTTGAATTATCCCATGATCACATTTGAATTATCACATGATCACATTTGAATTATCACATGATCACATTTGAATTATCCCATGATCACATTTGACTTATCACATGATCACATTTGACTTATCACATGATCACATTTGAATTATCACATGATCACATTTGAATTATCCCATGATCACATTTGACTTATCACATGATCACATTTGACTTACCACATGATCACATTTGAATTATCACATGATCACATTTGAATTATCACAGGAGGGGCGCCGCAACTGCGTTGGGAAGTGAACCAGGCATACAGGGACCACAAGGACCGTCCGGGGGGCTGGTGAGGGGTTGGGGGGTGGGATGGGATGGGGCAGAGAAAGGGGGGCAAAGGGGGGGTGGTGGGGTGGGGTGGGTATGGTGTGTCGTGTGGGGGGGGGGGGGGGGGGGTACGGGGGAGCTGGAGGGGGAAGGAGGGAAGAAACAGGGTCGGGTGGGTGGAGGTCAGGGGGAGGAGGGGTTGGAGGAGGCAGGGGGATGAGAGGGGGCGAGGGGTGGTTGATGGGGAGGTGTTGGGGGGGGGGGGGGGGGGGTAAAGGGAGAGGGAGGGGAGGGGTGGTGTTGCAGTGTTTGAAGAACAGGCGTACATGACCACAAGGACTGTCTGATGGTGAGTGGTGTGGGTGGTGGGTGTGCTGGTGGTGGAGGGGGAAGAAGAATAGGGAAAAGGAAGAAAGGGGGGGGGGCATGGGGATCGAGAGAGGGAGGCGTTGTGGACAACGGCGTGGAACTGTACCAGGCTTAAGACCACAATAAACTGTCCTGATCTGGTGAGGGTGTGCGGTGGTGGGTGGTCGAGGGGGGTGTGGGTGGTGGATGGGGTGGTGGAGTGGGGAGATGAAGGGGGTGAGGGGGGGGTCGGGTGAGGGGGGGGGGGGGGGGGGTAAGGGGGAGACGGGGGGGGGAGGGTGTTGCAAGTGTCTTGGAATGTACCAGGCTTACATGACCACAATAACTGTCCTGCTGGTGAGGGTGTGTGATGGTGGTGGTGGTGGTGGTGCGTGGTGGTGGTGGTGGAGGGGGGGGGGGGGGTGTATGGGGGAGGAGGGGTAGGGGGGGGGGGGGGGGGGGGGGGGGGCCGGCAAGGGGGCAATGTGTCTTGGAAATGAACTCAGGCATACGATGACCACAATAAACTGCCCTGCTGTACGGATGACTTAGATATATTGGGCGGTTTGTGAGGGGGAGGATGGGGGAGAGAAAAGGGGAAGAGGGGTGGGGGGGATGGAGAGGAGGCGGAGGGGGAGATGGGGGAGAGAAAGGGGGGCGAGGGGGTGGTGGGGGGACTGGGGGAGGGGGATGGTGGGGGAGGAGGAGGACGAGGGAGGGGGGAGAGGGTGGGGGGAGAGTAGTAGGCGGTAAGGGGACGAGGGGAGGGGGAGGGGTTGTTTGCAAATGTTTGAAATGAAGCAGGCGTAAATGACCACAAGGACCGTCATGTGGATGAGGGTGGGTTGGTGCGTGTAGGTGTGTGGTGTGTGTGTGGTGGTGGTGGTGGGGATGGGGGGGGGGTGGGGTGGGTGGACGCTATATATATAGGCGGGCAGGAGGGGGAGGAGGAGAAGGGGGGGGGAGGGCAGGACGGGTGGGGTGGTGATGGTGGTCAGGGGAAGGAGGTTGGGGGCAGGAGGGGGGAGGGGGGGGGGGGGTAAGGGGACCAGGGGAGGGGAGGGGAGTTGCCAAGTTGTCTTGGAATGAATGAGGCATACATGACCACAAGGACCGTCCTGTGGTGAGGGAGTGGGTGGTGGTGGGTATGGGGGGTGATTGGGTGGGGTGGTGGTGGGGGGGGGTGTGGGGGGTGGGGGGTGGGTGGGTGATGGGTATGGGGAGAGGAGGGGAGAGGGAGGGAGGGGGTGTTGACAAGTTTCTTGGGAATGAACCAGGCGGGCGGACATGAAATCAAGGAATTCATGCGGGTGAGGGGCGGGTGGTGTTGGGGGGTGGGTGGGTGGGTGTGGTGATTGATGGTTGGGGGTCGGTGGGGTGTGGGTGGTGTTGGTGGGTGGGTGGTGGGTATGGGGGAGGAGGGGAAGAGAAAGAGGGCAAAGGGGGGGGATAAGGGGTAGGGGGAGGGGAGGGGTGTTGCAAGTGTCTTGGAATGGCGTACATGACCACACGGGGTGTGGGTGGTGGTGGTGATGGGTGGTAAACCCTAAACCCTTCGTGCTGTGTTGCACTGTAGACTCTGCTGAGCCTTAAACCCTAAACCCTACACACCGAGTTGCACTGCAGACTCTGCTGAGTCCTACACCCTAAACTCTAAACCCTATGTACTGTGTCGCACTGTAGACTCAGTTGAGCCCTAAACCCTAAACCCTAAACCCTACGTACTGTGTTGTACTGCAGACTCTGCTGAGCCGTTTCTGGTTTGAGGTAGACGAGACCAAGATGAAGGATAGGAAGTATCAGATTGAGAATTCAGTAAGTAGTTTTGTATTATTATTATTATTATTATTTGTTGTTGTTGTAGTAGTAGTAGTAGTTAGTTGTAGTTGTATTATAGTTGTGTGCGATGCGGTCTCTCAAGATGAAGGATAGGAAGTTTCAGATTGAGAATTCAGTAAGTCAGCCTTTTTGTATTGATTGATTGTTTGTTTGTTTGTTTGTGTGATTGATTGATGGTTGATGATTCATTTCCCCTGGTGCCCTGCTGGACTCCAAATGTGCCCTCGACTTGACGGAGTCAAGGGGGACTTCCAAACATCATGCACAAAGAGGAAAAGAAAAAGAAAAAACATTTTTATGTGGCCCAATCTTGTTTAGTGAAAAGTTGTTCCTGGTCTTCAGATAATGATGGTCCCCATTTCACTGGTGCCCTGCTGATTGCAAAGTGACCACGACTTCTATTACCCGAGCAAGGGGGACTTACGAAAACATCATGATAAAGAAGAAAAGAAAAAAAAAAGTATAATGCCATCTCTTAAGTGAAATTTTCCTCGGTCTTTCCGAGTAATGTGGTCACATTCCCTTCGTTGTGCCCTGCTGGACTCCAAAGAGAACCTCGACTGATTACCCGAGTCAAGGGTGGGGAATACCGAAAAACATCAGCACAAAGAAAGAAAAGAAAAAGAAAAAAACATTTTCTTATGTGCCAATCTGTTTGGTGGAAATTGTTTTTGGGGGGCAGCGTGTTAGAAACTGGGGAGTTGCAAGGGGGAAGGATAGGAAGTATCAGGTTGAGAATTCAGTAGTAAGAATCGTTGTTTTTTGTTTTTGTTTAGTTGGGTGGGGGGGGGGGTTTGGGGGGGGGGGCGCTGTAGCGTGTTCGCACGGGGGTTGAAAGATGAAGGATAGGAGTATAGAGTGAGAATTTAGTACCTTGTTTGTTTTGTTTTGTTGGGGGCGGGCGGCGCGCGTGTCCGCACTGGGGTGGCAAGGTGAAGGATAGGAAGTATCGATTGAGAATTCCGTAAGTAGCCTCGTTTTGGTTTTTGTTTTTGTTGGGGGCGGGCGGCGCACGTGTCCGCACTGGGTTGCAGGTAAGATAGGAAGTAAGCAGATTGAGAATTACAGTAGTCAGCCGCGTTGCGTTTTGTTTTGTTTGTGGTTTTTTTTTGGTGGGGTTTGGTTGGGGGGGGGGCGGCGCGGCGTGTCGCACTGGGGGTTAAAGATGAAGGATAGGAAGGTATCAGATGAGAATTCAGTAAGATCAGCCTCGTTTTTTTTTTGTTTTGTGTCGTGGGGGGGGCGGCGCAGCGTGTCCCCGCCCTGCTGGGTTGGATGAGGATAGGGAGTATCAGCTTGGGAATTTAGTAGTCAGAGCTTTTTTGTGGGGGTTTTGAGGGGGGGTCGGCGCGCCGTGTCGTACTGCTAGGGTTGCAAGGAAAGATAGGACATCAGCTTAAATTCGATAGTCAACCTTTTTGTTGTTTTTTGTTCATGGGTTGACGCTGCGGTCGCACTGGGGTTGAAAGATCAGGAGACAACTCATATTGAGAATTGTAAGTCAGACCTTTTTGTGTGTTTTTTTGTTCGGGGTTTTACGCTCGTGTCGCACTGGGTCGAAAGAGATGAATGATATGAGTGTTCATATTGAGAGTCAGTAAGTCAGCCTTTGTTTTACGTTTATTTTTGCTATTGTTGCGACTCTTTTTGCGACGCATTGCCATTCCGGTTTTCATGGTCCTGATAAGTTATGCAGAAATGACCCTGAACCCCATGGTGGCGCTGCGTGTCCGGCACGGGGTCGAAAGATGAAAGGATATGAAGTTCATATTCAGAATGCATAATCGCCATTCAGTAAGAGTCGGGGGCCTTTTTTACTCAGTCAGATCCCCATGCAACATGGTATGGTGGATTAATCAAAACTTGAGCTGTCGGCTATATTTGAGCCATCATTGTGACCAATTGTTGTTTTTTGTTCAGATCCCATGTCAAAAGTGGAGTTTTGGTGGATGACATCAAACTTTTAGCTGTTGTTTTGCTGCTGTTATACTTTTTTTTTGCGACGCTGCCATCCCAGCAAACCATATTCAGTGTGACTCAAGATGGTTTATCGTTGCATGCGCATGTCCCTTAAAACCACGCGCCCCCACCAGGCGTTATCATTACATTTGTTTTCAATTCAACCCAGATTCAAGGTGTGAACTCATGAGTTTATTCTGGTCATAAATGCTCACGGGATTTATAAAAAATATTGGACCTGTCACCCTGTAGTAAAAACAGTATTATGCCTCATGTTCTGCCATGAGAGGCGGACACCTGTCCGCATCTCATCCGCCCACATATCATGCGCCTATGGTAGACCAAGTCCAGGTCATGCTACTTAATACATTTGTTTTTAGCTCTTTCAGTGATATACATTGGTCTAGTGTAGATTGAATCACTATAAGAATGAAGAGTCGGGGGTTCGACTCCCCCTTTGGTCGCTCTTGGCGTTGCAGGTCGTCGTCAACCGCGATGGTAGCTTGTCCAGTTGAGGTAGGAGACCGCTCCCCACCCGCGTACGATGGGCTCCCTTAACACCACGCCCCACCAGGCGTTATCATTACATTTGTTTTCAATTCAAACCAGATTCAAGTGTGACTCAAAATCTCAAATGAGTTATTCTGGGCATAAGCATCAAGAATATCAATGGCTTGGCCATTGAGCTAAGTACCATGGTAACAGTAACTTGGCAAAGGCCAACCACCTGGAGTGGTCTCAAGCTGGATCTCTAATCCGGTTTGGCAAATGGGCGTTTGCCAAACCGTTTGCCAATACTTAAGGCGCGTGCGGTGTTGTTCACTTTTGTATTGTCGCTATTGTTGTTATTGATCACTTTTTATTGTTCTTGTTGCGATTGTTCACAGCTTATATTTTTATGTATATATACAAACATATCATTTTTTTTTTTTTTATGTGTATGTTTGACCAAATGTAGCCCCTTTCAGTGATATACATTGGTCTTGTGGTTGACCAAATTACTTTGTGGATGAAGAGTCGGGGGTTCGATTCCCCTCTTCGGTCGCTCTTGGCGTTGCAGGTCGTTGTCAACCGGGATGGTTGCTTGTCCGGTTGAGGGAAGACCGCTCCCTACCCGCGTAAGACGGATCCTTTACAACTACGGCCCCTCCGGCGTTAGCAGTACTCTTTTTCTACCTCAACGGTAACCTACCATCGCGGTTGACCACCGCAAAGCCAGAAGCAACCAAAGGTGGTATCTACCCCCCGACTCTTCATCCTCACATTGATTGGTCTAAACACTAAGACCAATGTAATCACTGAAATAAGGCCCAATGCCCCCCAGTCTTATGCCATTACCTGTTTTTTTGACAAATGTAGTACCCTGAAACAACCCTAGGTGTAACAGGGGCCCCCTGCTCTTCGTCATGACACTAGGAGATGGGCTTTGGCACCTGAAGTTGAAGCCACACGTATTGCCCTGAACAGGCCAACGGCATCACCAGCCATGCCAAGGCGATGGCTCTGGGCCAATGACCCTTGGGACGGCTTGCACCGAATTTGAAGCCACATGCGTGGATTGCCTAGATACGTGTCTCATCCATTGGCCAGGCCTATATGGTCTGACACCTGTGGACGGCTTGCACAAGTGAGGCCACATTGTATTGCCTAGATTAGAACGTGTCATCATCCATTGGCCAAGGCCGGATAGGCATGACCCTTGGGGACGGCTTTGCAACCAGAATTTGAAGCCACATGCGTGATTGCCAGATAAGGCGTGTCACATACCATGGGCAAGCGCTGGATTAGGGCATGGCCTTGGGGACGGCTGCACCAGAATTTGAATCCCATCTGTGATTGGCCGATAGGTGTGTCATAATCCCCATGGCCAAGCACGGATATGGCATGACCTTGGATACGGATTACACCTGAAGTTTGAAACACATGCGTGATTGGCCCTAGATTGGCGTCTCCTAAGCCATGGCCCGGCCTGGATATTCATACCATTGGATACGGATTACCCTGAAGGTTGAAAACCCCATGCGGGAGTGCAATGGCGTCTCATAATCCATGGGGCAAAGGCACTGGACTTGGTAGGACCATTGGAGAACGGATTACACCTGAAGTGGTGAACCACATGCGTGATTGCCTAGAATGCGTGCCAGAATCCATTGCAAGGCACTGGATGGGTCATGACCATGGATACGATTACACCTGAGTTGAAACACAATGCGTGATTGCCTAGATAGGCTCTCAGATCCATTGGCCACAGGGCAACTGGATAGGGTCATGACCATTTGATACGATTAACACCTGAAGTGAGAACAACATGCTTGATTTGCCTAATATTTGAAGGCCCACGGAGAAATTCCGGGCCCTGTTTCTGGTGGTATATTGTAGCAATCTTGTATACCCAACACCCTGTTTGGTGTGCCAGCTGGGCTGCTGACCTGAGGTGGTATAGTGACATCTTGCCACCCACCCCCTGTTGGTGTAAGCGGGCCTGGCGTGGACATGATTGTGTATTTGTAAGCATCTTGCCTACCCACCCCCATGTTGGTGCCATCGTGGCCTGGCTTGGACAATAAAGGTGGTATAGTAGCGTCTTGTATACCCACACCCATGTTGGTGCTAGCTGGCCTGGCTTGGACAATGATGGTGGTATATTGTAGCATCCTGCATACACAATCAACGTATTATTTACATGGTGGTCAATAGGGGAAGTGTTGAATGTTCGTTGAGCATGTTGAACCGATGAAGTGGCTGCCTTCGAATCCCTATGGATGTGCTTCACTGTTCGCGGTCGCTGTCAACCGCCATGATAGCTTTGTCCAGGTAAAGTTGCAGCCCGTTCTCTTACAACAAAGAAAGTATTGCCCGATAATTGTTTTTGAAAAAGGGGGGGGAAATGGAAGAAAAACTGATTTGTCTGCGTTTACATTTTCCTGGTATAGTTTTACTGCAGAAGACGGCAAGCAGCTAAAATGGCTGGCTCAAGCTATGTAACCAAGTTCAAGTTCAAGTACTGCCCGATAGGGCGATACTGGCAACAGTACTACTATGACCAGTCGATGATATCTCTTTTGTAGGGGTGACATCGGCATTCGAACTGAATCCTCATTGCCCTGGTTTGTTCGAGACCCACCTCCTGGGATGAAAGCTGAATTTCACAGATTCCACAGCTTATATACGGGTACGCATGCAAAGGATGTTGTTGGGTCTGAGATGGATATTTTGCACTAAAAAGCGCAGACCAATCTGACGTTTATGCGCTTTAAGCGCTGATCAATTTGGTAAGAAGTAGCAACCTGGACCAGGCCCCATCCCTAGATGATCGAGAAACTCGAGGAACTGGCTGGCCTGTCTCAGACAGTGAATGACATGTAATTAATTAATTATGTAGCTGAAGTGTGTTTGCCCTGTACGTGACAGGGGTGTAGCTGAAACCCTGGCTGGCCTGTCTCTGCCAGTGAATGACTTGTAAATGAATTTTGTAAACCCTATTGGACGCGTTGTTACTAAGTGAACTTAAGTTGAACAGGCACCAGGAGCAGGTGCGGGTGCGGGCGCGGAGTATGGTTTGTGCGCTTTTATCAAGTTGCAGGCGATAGGTTACTGAATTGGGAATTTGTTTACCTGCCTTGGCCTGCCTCCACTTGGCCTGCCTACAATGTCCTGCCACCATACCTTGTCCTTGGCTGGCGCCAATTTTTGAATCTGTGACAGTGTTGTTACAGTCCAGGGGTACAGACAAAATAGGCTAAATTCCCCTCCCCCACCCATACAGCCACGAGAGTGTGCCCCCCGCCCGCCCACCCAGCCATGTACAACCCCATGGCAGTACTCCAAACCCACCCATGCCTACAGCCATGGCAGTGCCCCCACCCATCCTGTCAGCAATGGTAGTTCTCCAAACCCCCTCCACACCACCACGGTAGTACCCCACCTCCACCAAAACAGCCATTCCAGTGCTCCACCATCCCCACCCAAACAGCAATAGTGCTGCCCCACGCCCCCACCCACACCCGCACCACCATGGTATAAACCCACACACACCCATACAGCCATGGCAGTGCCCTGCCCCCACCCACACCACCATGGCAGTACCACACATCCACCCATACAGACATGGCAGTGCCCTGCACCCACCCACACCACCATGGTAGTACCTTACATCCACCCTTACAGCCATGGCAGTGCCCTGCCCCCACCCGACCCACCCCTACCTATACAGCCATCTCAGTGCCCCAACCCCACCCAAACAGCCAGGGCAGTGCCCCACCGCCACGGCCCCACCCATACATGGCAATGCCGGTGTACCATAACTTTCCTAACTTCGCGTCGCTTCTGTATGCCGGTGGAACATAATTTCCCCAACTCATGTGGAAAACTGGGTACCACCTTCTGTCAGTTTGGGTTGCGCTTTTGACTAAACTGAAAACGAAATTCTGCGTGCTGCGCAAAAATTGCGCCAATCGAGCAGTCGGGCTCCAAAACCTAGCGCGCTAGCGCGCAATAGCGCGCGTCATGTAGTACCTTGGTGGTGGAAACAGGCTCCAACTCAGGTCCGACATGAGGCATGTGACAGTCGTTTCCGGACAGCTTCCGTTGCCCACCGTACACGTGCAACACCCCTCGCGCACCCCGCTCGCGCACGCCAACCCCTTCGAGCCATGAGCAGCAGCAGCAGCAGCAGCAGCAATCAGCGCATCAATCGTGGAGACTTTCGCTTCTAGCCCGGCATTAATTCCTTCCCCAGAAACTGTCTGGCACGCACATCTGCCAAAAATAAATTTGCCACCCCAGCTCTCACCCTTTCCCTCTAGCCTCGATTTCTTGCGCATGACTTCTTTCATCCTCCCACACCTCATTCATTCTTCCCTCCCTACAAAACTATTGACGACAGACCCTACCCTGATCCAAGTCACTTCTCTTCGACATTCTTCGTATTAATCGCGTTTCCACGACTCTGGCTTCAGAGAGGCTACGCATAATTTTGAAGTAAAGTGTATCTTTCTGTATACGCTCTACTTCCCAGTAGGGAATCGGGGCACTCTATGCTAGGGAAGGCGTAGCTTATCGCCAGCCAAGCTGCTTCTGCTTTCCCCACAACACAGCTTTCTTCTTCGACACTCCTGCACTACGCGGCAGTGCAAATAAATCGCTCCAGCTATCCCATTCCATCGCATGCGCCGGGTGACAAATCAAAATCGCATGTTCTGACTCAGTCAATTTGCCAACCTGGGGCGGGATCAACAGCCTCAGAGCCTCGGAATAATTGATTGCATCTGCAGACTTGCCTTAGCTGCCACCCGTCATCCGCGGCCAAGTTGCCAGCGAATGTACACAGAAGCGAGTGAATAGTTGGATTGCTCCTCGTCACTGCGTGACTACCAACCAACCGCCAACAAATCGCTACAACTGACGGTGTCTGTCACTGACTCGTAGTGAGCAAAACGCTCGCGTTGTGCGAAGACAACGTTGTGACCCGTTCAGAGCCTAGTTAACATCGGGAGGGCACCGTTCGCATTATAAGGATTTGGCGTTGTGGCCCGCTGCTAGCCTGGATACGGCTCTTAAGGGAACTGACAATCGCCATGCTCCATCGCATGTTCATCGTCCTAGTGGTGCTGTCAGGTAGGCTCGATATGGGGCGTGTGGGGGGTAGAGGGTGTGTGGAGTGTGTGTGAGAGGGGGGGGGGGGGGGGGGGGGGGGGGGGGGGGGGGGGGGGGGGGGGGGGGGGGGGGGGCTGGAGGGAGACTAGGGGGGCTGGGGGGCTAGATAGATTGCGGACATCCCTATCTCAATGGACTGGGCGTCAGGGTGTTTGGGGTGGAGGGTGTGTGAGAGACAGAGGGAGGGGGGCTGGAGGGAGGCTAGTGGGGCTGGGGGACTAGACAGGCTGCGGACATCCCTATCTCACTGGGATGGTGTCAGGGTGTTTGGGTGGAGGCTGTGTGTGGTGAGAGAGAGAGAGAGAGGAGAGAGAGAGAGAGAGAGAGAGAGAGAGAGAGAGAGAGAGAGGAGGGGGGCTAGGGGCCTGGGGGACTAGAAAGGTTGCGGACATTCCTATCTCACTGGACTGGGCGTTGGGTCGGGTGGGTGGAGGGTGTTTGAGAGAGAGAGGGGAGGGGGGGTGGGGCTGGAGGGAGGCTAGGGGGGCTGGGAGGCTAGATAGGGTGCAGACATCCCTGCCTCATTGGAGGCTGTACACAAACGCTCACACTACACATTAAGGGGATCTCCAGCACCCTTTCATTCTGCTTAAAAGGGCTTAAAAGGGTGTACTATGTGTGTATACGGGTGCCGTAGGGGTGCAGAAAGAGTGTATTATGTGTGTTTAAGGGTGCCATTGGGGTGCAAAAAGGGTGTGTTATGTGTGTCAAAGGGTGCCATTGAGGTGTAGAAAGGGTGCCGTAGACCCCAGGAATGTTTTTCCAGTTCAGAAAGGCTAGGGGGGCTGGGGGGCTAGATAGGGTGCGGACATCCCTGCCTCATTGGAGGCTGTAGACACACACTCACACTACAGATAAAGGGGGTCTCCAGCACCCTTTTATTTGGCTTACAAGGGCCTACAAGGGTGTATGATGTCATTATGTGTGTATAAGGGTGCCATAGGGGTGCAGAAAGGGTGCCGTTGACCCTAAGATTTTTTTTCCAGTTCAGAAAGTGGGTTTTTTGCAGCTTTATTTGCTTAGAAGGGCTTACAAGGGTGAATCATGTCATTATGTGTGTCAAAGGGTGCCATTGGGGTGCAGAAAGGGTGCTGTAGACCCCAGGAATTGTTTTCAGTTTAGAAAGGCTAGGGGGGCTGGGGGGCTAGATGGGGTGCGGACATCCCTGCCTCATTGGAGGCTGCAGACACACACTCACACTACAGATTAAGGGGATCTTCAGCACCCTTTTATTTGGCTTACAAGGGCTTACAAGGGTGTATGATGTCATTATGTGTGTATAAGGGTGCCGTAGGGAAGCAGAAAGGGTGCTGCAGACCCCAGGAATTATTTTCAAGTTCAGACAGTGGGTTTTTTACAGCTTTATTTGGTTATAAGGGCTTACAAGGGTGTATTGTGCCATTATGTGTGTCAAAGGGTGCCATTGGGGTGCAGAAAGGGTGCCGTAGACCCCAGGAATTGTTTTCCAGTTCAGAAAGGCTAGGGGGGCTGGGGGGCTAGATAGGGTGCGGACATCCCTGCCTCATTGGAGGCTGTACACACACACTCACACTACAGATTAAGGGGATCTTCAGCACCCTTTTATTTGGGGCTTACGAGGGCTTACAAGGGTGTATTCTGGGCGTATTATGTGTTTATAAGGGTGCCGTAGGGGTGCAGAAAGGGTGCCGTAGACCCCAGGGATTTTTTACCAGTTCAGAAAGTGGGTTTTTTACAGCTTTATTTGGCTTAGAGGGGCTTACAAGGGTGTATTCTGGGTGTAGTATGTCATTATGTGTGTTTAAGGGTGCCGTAGGGGTGCAGAAAGGTTGCCGTAGACCCCAGGAATTGTTTTCCAGTTCAGAAAGGCTAGGGGGGCTGGGGGGCTAGATAGGGTGCGGACATCCCGGCCTCATTGGAGGCTGTACACACGCACTCACACAACAAATTAAGGGGATTTCCAGCACCCTTTTATTTGGGGCTTACACGGGTGTATTCTGGGTGTAGTATGTCATTATGTGTGTATAAGGGAGCCGCAGGGGTGTAGAATGGGTGCCGTTGACCCCATGAATTGTTTTCCAGTTCAGAAAGTGGGGTTTTTACAGCTTTATGGGTTTAGGCCTCCTCCAGGGACAGCGTCCTCATAGATTTTCATAGCTTTTGAGGGCCATTTAGGGCCATAGATTTGGGTTCTTTATAGCGGCAATTTGGGTCAAAACGGGGTCAAAAGTAGCGAAAGCATCTAGATTGCAGGGGGGGGGTGGGGTGGGGGGGGATATCAGGTAGACCCCCCAACTTCGCAGTGTCACCCCTATGGTGTTTCTCTGGGTATGTGTGTGGGTATGGGTGGGTATGGGTATGTGCGTGTATGGGTATGGGTGGGTATGGGTATGTGTGTTTGGGTATGTGTGTGTACGGGTATGTGTATGTGTGCGTATGGGTAAGTGTGTGTATGGGTATGGGTGTGTGGGTATGAGTATGTGTGTGTGTGAGTATGTGTATGGGGAGATATCAGGTAGACCCCCCAACTTCGCAGTGTCACCCCTATGGTGCTTCTCTAGGTATGTGTATGTGTGTGTATGTGTGTGGGGGTATGTGTGTGTATGGGTGTAGTATGTGTATGGGTGTAGTATGTGTGTATAAGGGTGCCATAGGGGTGCAGAAAGGGTGCCGTAGACCCTAGGATTTTTTTTCCAGTTCAGAAAGTGGGGTTTGCGGCAGTTTATTGCTTGAAGGGCTTTACAGGGTGTGGATTCATGTTATTATGTAAGTAATAAGGGTGCTTATGGGGTGCAGAAAGGTGGCTGTAGACCCCCAGGAATTGTTTTTCAGTCAGAAAGGCTAGGGGGGCTGGGGGGTGCTAGAGGGGTGCGGACATCATGCCTCTTGGAGGCTGTGTTAGGGCTGTATGACAACACACTCATACTACAAAGTAAGGGGGTCTTCAGCACCCTTTTATTTGGGGCTTACGAGGGCTTACAAGGGTGTATTCTGGGTGTAGTATGTGTGTCAAAGGGTGCCGTTAGGGCGCTGCATGAAAGGGTGCGTAGGGGTTGAATAAAGGGTGGCAGTAGGGGTGCAACAGGTGCCGTAGGGGTGCATACAGGGTGCCGTAGGGGTGCATAAAGGGTGCCGTAGGGGTGCATAAAGGGTGCCGTAGGGGTGCATAAAGGGTGCCGTAGGGGTGCATAAAGGGTGCCGTAGGGGTGCATAAAGGGTGCTGTAGGGGTGATAACGGGGCCGTGGGGTGCATAAGGGTGCCGTAGGTAGGGGGGTTGCATTAAAGGGTGCCGGTCGGGTGCATTCAGGGTGCGTAGGGGTGCTAAAGGGTGTGCCGTAGGGTGCATTAAAGGGGCCGTGGGGTTGTGCATAAGGGTGCTGTAGGGTGCATAAAGGGTGCTGTAGGGGTGCCTACCAGGGTGCCCGTAAAGGGTGCATAAAGGGTGCCGTAGGGGTGCATAAGGGTTGGTAGGGGGCATTAAAGGGTGTCGTAGGGGTTGCATAAAGGGGTGCCGTGGGGATGCATAAAGGGGCCGGTATGGGTGGATAAAGGGTGTCGTAGGGGTGCATAAAGGGTGTCGTAGGGGTGCATAAAGGGTGCCGTAGGGGTGCATAAAGGGTGCCGTAGGGGTGCATAAAGGGTGCCCGTAGCGGGTGCATAAAGGGTGCCGAGGGTGTGGCATAAAGGGTGCGTAGGGGTTGCATAAAGGGTGCCGTTGGGGTGCATTAAAGGGTGCCGTTCCGTAGGGGTGTGCATAAAGGAGTTGACGTAGGTGTGCATAGAGGGTGACCGTTAGGGGTGCATACAAGGGTGCCGTTAGGGGTATGAATACCAGGGTGGCCGTGGGGTGCATTAAGGGGGTCGTTCGGGGTGCATAACTGGGTGCCGTTGGGGTGCATAAAGGGTGCCGTAGGGGTGCATAAAGGGTGCCGTAGGGGTGCATAAAGGGTGCCGTAGGGGTGCATAAAGGGTGCCGTAGGGGTGGCTTACAGGGATGCCGTAGGGGGTGCATAAAGGGTGCCGGTTCTAGGGGTGCATAATGGGTGCCGTTGAGGGGTGCAATTAAAGGGTGCGTTGGGGTGCAATAAAGGTTGCCGTAGGGGTGCATTAAAAGGGGACGTAGGGGGCATAGAGGTGCAGTAGGGGTGCATAAGGGTGCGTAGGGGAGGGGTGCATAGAGGGTGCCGTAGGGGTGCATAAAGGGTGCCGTAGGGGTGCATACAGGGTGCCGTAGGGGTGCATAAAGGGTGTCGTAGGGGTGCATAAAGGGTGCCGTAGGGGTGCATAAAGGGTGCCGTAGGGGTGCATAAAGGGTGCTGTAGGGGTGCATAAAGGGTGCCGTAGGGGTGCATAAAGTGTGCCGTAGGGGTGCATACAGGGTGCCGTAGGGGTGCATAAAGGGTGCCGTTGGGGTGCATAAAGTGTGCTGTAGACCCCAGGAATTCTTTCCAGTTCAGAAAGGCTAGGGGGGCTGGGGGGCTAGATAGGGTGCGGACATCCCTTCCTCATTGGAGGCTGTAGACACACACTCACACTACAGATTAAGGGGGTCTCCAGCAGGTCTCCAGCACCCTTTTATTTCGCGTAAAAAGGCTTAAAAGGGTGTATTATGTGTGTCAAACGGTGCCGTGGACCCCAGGAATTTTTTCCCAGTTCAGAAAGTGTTTTTTTTATAGCTTTATTTGCTTAAAAGGGCTTCAAAGGGTGTTTTCTGGGTGTATTATGTGTGTCAAAGGGTGCCATTGGGATGTAGAACGGGTGCTGTGGACCCCAGGAATTATTTTCCAGTTCAAAAAGTGTGGTTTTTACAGCTTTATTTGCTTAAAAAGGCTTACAAGGGTGTATTATGTCATTATGTTTGTCAAAGGGTGCCATAGGGGTGCAGAAAGTGTGCCGTAGACTCCAGGATGTTTTTTCTAGTTCAGAAAGTGTTTTTTTTACAGCTTTATTTGCTTAAAAGGGCTTCAAAGGGTGTTTTCTGGGTGTATTATGTGTGTCAAAGGGTTTTTTTTTTTGACCATTGGGCGTTGAAGAGAAAGTGTGACGTGGACCCCAGGAATTTTTTACCCAGTTTCATACAGTGGTTTTTTACAGCTCATGGGTTTCATAGCTTTTTTCATAAGTTTTCATAGCTTTTAAGGGCTATTTAGGGACCATTCATAGATTGGGGTTCTTTATGGGGCAATTTGGGTCCAAAACGGTGGTGGTCAAAAAGTAGCGAAAAGCATCTAGGATTGCCGGGGGGGGGTGGGGTGGGGTGGGGGGGGATATCAGTGACCCCCCAACTTAGCAAGTAGGTCACCACGTGGTGCGTCTCTGGGTATGTGTGTGGGGTATGGGTGGGTATGGGTATGGGCGTGGAGGGGGTAGGCGGGGTGGGTAGGGGTAGGGTGTGTTTGAGGTAGTGTTGTGTACGGGGTATGTGTATGTGTGAGGATCGGGTTAACCGGGTGGTGTAGGGGGAGGGCTGTTGTGGGGATGAGGTCTTTTCTGTGGGTAGAGTATGGGTGGGGTGAGGTATGTGTGTATGGGGGATGAATATAGGTAGACCCACACCAACTTAGACGGTGTCACCCTATGTGCTTCTCTAGGTATGGTATGTGTGTGGATGTGTGTGGGGGATATGTGTTGGTGTTGGGTGTCAGTATGGTGTATGGGGGTAGTAGTAGTGCTGTATTATAAGGGTGCCATAGGGGTGCAGAAAGGGTGCCGTAGACCCTAGGATTTTTTTTCCAGTTCAGAAAGTGGGTTTTCTGCAGCTTTATTTGCTTAGAAGGGCTTACAAGGGTGTATCATGTTATTATGTAAGTCAAAGGGTGCTATTGGGGTGCAGAAAGGGTGCTGTAGACCCCAGGAATTGTTTTCAGTTCAGAAAGGCTAGGGGGGCTGGGGGGCTAGATGGGGTGCGGACATCCCTGCCTCATTGGAGGCTGTAGACACACACTCATACTACAAAGTAAGGGGGTCTTCAGCACCCTTTTATTTGGGGCTTACGAGGGCCTACAAGGGTGTATTCTGGGTGTAGTATGGTGTCCAAAGGGTGGTTGCGTAGGGGTGCATAAAGGGTGCAGATGTAAGGGGTTGCATAAAGGGTGCCGTCAGGTGCGGGCATAAGGGTGCAGTAGGGGTGCATACAGGGCCTGAAGTAGGGGTGCATATAAGGGGTGCAGTAGAGGGTGCATAAAGGGTGCTAGGGGTGGATAAAAGGGTGCCGTAGGGGGTGGCATAAAGGGGTGTCGTAGGGGGGGTGATGATAAAGGGTGCGTAGGGGTGCAATTTAAAGGGGGCCGTAGGGGAGGGGCATAAGGGTGCCGTAGGGGTGCATAACGGGTGCCGTAGGGGGTGCATAAAAGGGGGCAGTAGGGAGTGCATAAAGGGTGCCGTAGTGCCTTAGGGGTGCATAAAGGGTGCCGTAGGGGTGCATACAGGGTGCCGGTAGGGGTGCATAAAGGGGTTCCGTAGGGGTTGCATACAGGGTGCTGTAGGGGTGCATAAAGGGTGCCGTAGGGGTGCATAAAGGGTGCGTGCGTGAGGGGTGCCATAAAGGGTGCCGTTAGGGGTGCATTAAAAGGGTTGCCGTAGGGGTGCATAAAGGGTTCTTCGTATGGGGTGCATAAAGGGTTGCGTTGAGGGTGCATAAAGGGTAAAGGGTGCCGTATAGGGTTGCATAAAGGGTGTCGTAGGGGGGAATAAAGGGGTGTCGTAGGGGGCATTAAAGGGTGCCTAGGGGTGCATTAAGGGTGCCGTAGGGTGCGGTGCATAAAGGGTGCCGTGAGGGGGGCCTAAAGGTTGCCGTAGGAGTGTTAGGGGTGAATAAAGGGTTCGTTAGGGGTGGGCATACAAGGGTGCAGTTGTTGGGGTGCCATAAAGGTGCCGTAGGGGGCATAAAGGGGTGCCGTAGGCTTGCCATTTAAAGGGTTGCGGTAGGGGTGCATTAAAGGGTGCGTAGGGGGTGCCATCATAACGGGGCTGTAGGGGTGCATACAGGTGCCGTAGGGGTTAGGGGTGCTAAAGGCGGTGTCGTAGGGGTTGCATTAAAGGGTGCCGTTGGCGGTGCATTTTGGAGGTGCATTAAAGGGTGTCGTAGGTGGGTTGCATAAAGGGTGCTGTAGGGTCATTAAGGGTGCCGTTAGGGGTGAATAAAAGGGTGCAGTTAGGGGTGCATACAGGGCCGTTAGGGGTGCATAAAGGGTGCCGTAGGGGTGCATAAAGGGTGCCGTAGACCCCAGGAATTTCTTTCCGTTCAGAAAGGTAGGGGGGCTGGGGGCTTCGATAGGTGCGGAAATCCTTCCCATTGGCGGCTGTAGGCTGTAGAAACACACTCACCCCTACAGATTTTAAGGGGGGGGTCCAGCAGGTCTCCAGCCACCCTTCGTTCGCGTAAAAAGGCTTAAAGGTTTTGTTATTATGTGTGTCAAACGGTTGCCGTGGACCCCAGGAATTTTTTCCCAGTTCAGAAAGTGTTTTGTTATAGCTTTATTTGCTTTAAAAAGGGCTTTTCAAAGGGTGTTTTCTGGGTGTTCTGGATTATGTATGTGTGTCAAAGGGGTGCCATTGGGATTGTTAGAAGGGTGTGTGTGGACCCCAGGAATTAGTTCAAGTTCAAAAAGTGTGCGTTTTTAAGCTTTATTGCTTTTAAAAGGCTTCGTACAAGGGTGCTTGCTTTTTTGGTTTTTTGTATTATGTATTATTATGTTTGTCAAAGGGTGCCATAGGGGTGCAGAAAGTGTGCCGTAGACTCCAGGATGTTTTTTCTAGTTCAGAAAGTGTTTTTTTTACAGCTTTATTTGCTTAAAAGGGCTTCAAAGGGTGTTTTCTGGGTGTATTATGTGTGTCAAAGGGTGCCATTGGGGTGAAGAAAGGGTGCCGTGGACCCCAGGAATTTTTTCCCAGTTCAGACAGTGGTTTTTTTACAGCTTCATGGGTTTTCATAGCTTTTCATAGCTTTTAAGGGCTATTTAGGGCCATAGATTTGGGTTCTTTATAGCGGCAATTTGGGTCAAAACGGGGTCAAAAGTAGCGAAAACATCTAGATTGCAGGGGGGGGGGGGGGGGGGGGGGCGGGGGGGGGGGGGTTATGCGATATAGTAGACCCTTCACACTTGCAAGTGTCACCCCTATGCGTTGCTTCTCTGGAGGAGGGTGGGTGTTTTGTGTATGGGTTAGGGTTTTGTTGGGTGGGTATGGGTATGTATGTGTATGGGTGTGTATGTGTATGGGTGTGTGGATATGAGAATGGGTGTGTGTGGGTATGTGTGTCTATGTGTATGGGTGTGTTGGTATGTGTATGGGATTGTCTCTGGTAGACCTCCCAACTTCACAGTGTCGCCCATATGGTGCTTCTTTGGGTATGTGTGTGTGGTTATGTGTGTCTATGTGTATGGGTGTGTGTGGGTATGTGTATTGGTATGTCTCTGGTAGACCCCCCAACTTCATATTGTCGCCCATATGTAGCTTCTTTGGGTATGTGTGTGGGTATGAGAATGTGTGTGTGTGGTTATGTGTGTCTATGTGTATGGGTGTGTGTGGGTATGTGTGTATGTGTAGGGGTGTGTCTCTGGTAGACCCCTCAACTTCACAGTGTCACCCCTATGGAGTATGTAGGTATGTGTGGTGTATGTGCTATGTTGTGTGTCGGGGTATAGCGTATCGTCGCAGAGTGTATGGTATGTGTGGTATATGAGGTTTATGAGGAAATGGGATACGAGTGTGTTTGTATGTGTATGGGTGTGAAGGGTATGTATGTGTTGGTTAGTGAGTATGTGTGTGTAGGGTTATGCGTGGTGGGTATTGGGTGTGTGTGGGGTGGGGTATGGTGGGTATTGGGCTGTGGGTGTGCCGGCGAATGGATGGGTTGTGTATGGGGATGTGTGGGCGTCCGGGGGTGGGTGTGGGCGGGTGGGGTGTTGTGTGGGGGGGGGGGAGGTGTGTGTATGTGTGTATGGATATGGGTGGGTGATGGGTATGGGTGTGGGGGTCTTGGGTGTGTTGTATAATGTTGGGGTACATGGGGTTTGGGTATGGTGTGGGTTGTTTGTAAGTGTTATATATATATGTATATATATATATATATGCAAGTTTCACCCCTATGGTGCTTCTCCTGAATTCCCTCCAACTGCTGTTTCTTTTTGGTGCCTGCTGGAGGATGAGAGGAGGAAGGCAGTATTAGAGGCACAATTTCTATTTTGGCTTGGCTTGGCTTGGTTTACCTGGTCAGGCACTGTTTCGTTTTTGGTGCCTACGGGGGATGAGTGGGGAAAGGCAGTATTAGAGGCACTGCTTCTATTTTGGCTTGGCTTGGCTCGGTTTACCTGGTCAGGCACTGTTTCGTTTTTGGTGTTCGGGGGGTTTGTGATTTTGCATACGGGGGATGAGGGGGGATAGGCAGTATTAAGAGGGTTAATGTTCTCTATTTGGCTTGGGCTTGGCTTGGCTTGGTTTGCCAGGTCAGGCACTGTTTAGTTTTTTGGTGCTTAAGGCATTGTTGGTGCCTGCGGGAGGATGAGTGGGGAAAGGCAGTATTAGAGGCACTGTTTCTATTTTGGCTTGGGCTTAGCTTGGCTTGGCTTGGCTTGGTTTGCCTGGTCAGGTACTGTTTCGTTTTTGGTGCTTACGGGAGGATGAGTGGGGGAAGGCAGTATTAGAGGCACAGTTTCTTTTTGGCTTGGGCTTAGCTTGGCTTGGCTTGGTTTGCCTGGTCAGGCACTGTTTCTTTCTGGGGCTACTCATAGCATCTTTTAGGCAGATCCCTTTCCCCGTCCTTGGGCCCAGCTGGAAGCTAGCTAGTGCTGATATGACATTCCCTCCAATGAAGCTGATCACATTAGGCTTGCCCCAGTGGCTGGCTGATGGAGCTGACTGGAAGCTGCCCTGAGTAGCCCCAAAAAGATAGAGTGACTGACCAGGCAAACCAGCCAAGCCAAGCCAAAAAAGAAACTGTGACTGACCAGGCAAACCAGCCAAGCCAAGCCGAAAAAGAAACTGTGACTGACCAGGCAAACCAGCCAAGCCAAGCCAAAAAAGAAACAGTGCCTGACCAGCCAAACCAGCCGAGTCAAGTCAAGCCAAGCTAAGCCAAGCAAAAAAAAAAAGTGCCTGACCAGGCAAACCAGCCAAGCCAAGCTAAAAACGAAACAGTGCCTCTAACACTGCCTTCCACCACTCATCCTCTCGTAGGCACCCACCCCCACCCGCCCAACCATTACACACCAACCTTCAACCTCCCTCCCCTCCACCTCCCCTAACCCCCTGTCCCTCCACCTCCCTCCTCCACCTCCACAGCCTGTCAGCCCACCCCCATGGTGGTTTGCTCCTCCCCTCCACCTCTAACACCCTGTCCCTCCACCTCTCTCCTCCCACCTCCACCTCCGTCCTCCCACCTCCACCTCCCCTCCACACCTCCCTCCTCACACACCTCCCCCAACCCCCTCCACCTCCCTCCGCCCACCTCCCCCAACCTCCCTTCACAAAACCTCCCTCCTTCTCACCGTCCACATCATATCTCCTCCCCTCCTCCCTGATTCCACAGCCACACCCCCACCCACATGGTGGGTGTGTGCATCCCCTCCACCTTCTAGGGACCTCCCCTCCCTAACCCACCTACCTGCTCCCACCTCCCCCCCTAACTCCCACCTCCCTCCACCTTTATAACCTCCCCTCCTCTCACCTTACCTCCCACCTACACCTTCACCTCCCCTCCCCTCCCCTAACCCTACCTCCCACCCCTCCTCCCGCTGACCCCCACCTCCACCTCCCTCCCCCTAACCCCATCTCCCTCCTCCCCCCCCCCCTCCACCTCCCCCCTAACCCCACCATCCCTCGCCCCTTCTACTAACCTCCCCTCTCCTAACCCCACCTCCCCTCCTTCCTACCCCCCCCTCCACTCCCTTCGCTCCCTTCTCCACCCTCCCCTAAACCCCTCCACCTCCCTCCTCCCACCTCACCTCCGTCCCTCCCCACCTCCCCTCCTTCGCCTCCCTTCCCACCTCCCTAACCCCTCCCCTCCTCCTCCCATCTCCACCTCCTTCCTCCACTCCACCTTCCTTCCGCCCTCCCTTCTCTCTCCCACCTCCCCTACCCCCTCCCGTCCCTCCTCCCACCTCCACCCTCCTCCTCCCACCTCTACCTTCCGTCCGCCTTCCCTTCTTCTCCCACCTCCCTAAACCCCCTCCACCTCCTCCTCCCACCTCCAACCTCTTTTTCCGCCCACCTCCACCTCCTTCCCTTCCGCTCCCTTCTCCCACCTCCCTAACCCCCGCCACATCCCTGGCCGCCTCCCACCTCCACAGCCTTCTCCCCCTCCTCCTGCGGCCGCAGCCAACCCTCGCCCCATGTTGGTTTGCGACGTTCTACTCATCCGTCCCCGACCCCGCCCCCGTCGCCTGCCCACCAGCCCCTCCCCCCTCCCCAGACAAAGTGAGAACACCCCACCCACCCCTTACTACCCTACTACGCCCTATACCCACCCCCTCCCTCGACCCTTCTCCTGCCACCATCAAAGTAAGCCATGTATGAGTATGCTTTGCACAACAGTGTTGTTGTTGGTAATGTACCTGTGTGGGTGTTGGTGTGCAGGCAGTGGGTCATAGTGTAGGTGTGCGCCCCTACTACCCCCCCGCCCCCCCCCCACCCCCTACTACCCTACTACCATTCCCTCCCTTGGACCCCTCTCCTCCACCCCAAAAGTATGCTTTGCACAATATGGTGATAGTATCTATGTGCATGTTGCTACTGTAGCTGTGTGGGTGTTGGTGTGCCTCTCCTACTACCCCTACTACCCACCCCTCCCTCAGACCCCTCTCGTCCACCCAAAAGGTATGCTTTGCACAATAGGGTGTTTGTATCTATGTGTATGTTGCTACTGTAGCTGTGGGGGTGTTGGTATTTCAGCTTTGTGATGTCTGTGGCTGTGACCTCTCCTATACCTCTCCCTACCCCTATAACCAGATCCCCCCCTCCCTCGAAAACCCTTCTCGCTTACACCACACCAAGAAAGACAGCGGTGTTATGAGAGTATGCTTGCCAAACAGTGGTGTTGTTGGTATTTGGTAGCTTGCATGTGGATGTTGGTATTGTAGGGCAGTGGGCGTAAGTGGTAGGAGTTGGTGCTGCCACCCCCCCCGCCCCCTACACCCTAAGCTCCCCCCCCCCCCCCCCCCCCCCCCCCTCTCCCTCGGACCCCTTTCCACTCCTACGATTGTAGTGGTGTGCGTGTTGTATTGTAGCTATGTGGTCGTTGGGTGCCCCCCCTCCTAATCCCATCTCACCCTCACCCACGACAACACATCTCCATCATCAGGACCCTTCTCCTCCACCACAAGGGTATTGCTTGCACAAAAAAAGGTAGTTGATCTGTGGGAGGTGTGGTGGCCCCCTACTTTTGTTTTAACCCCATCCCCACCCACTCCACCCACCCAATCAGACCCGTTCTCCCTCCAACCAACAATGTATGTTTGCAAAAAGGGAGTTGTATCTGTGTGGGTGTTGGTGTGCCCCCCCTACTACCCATCCCCTCCACCTCCTCCACCCACTCCATCAGACCCTTCTCCTCCACCAACAAGGTATGCTTTGCACAAAAGGGTGGTTGTATCTGTGTGGGTGTTGGTGTGCCTCCCCTACTACCCTTACCACCACCCCCTCCCTGGAATCCTCCTCGTCCACCAGGAAGGTATGCTTTGCACAACTATGCAGTTGTAGCTGCATTATAACAGAATATAACAGTGTAGTCGTAGCTGTATTGTAACAGAATATAACTGGATATAACAGAATATGACAGTTTAGTTGTAGCTGCATTGTAACAGAATAGAACAGAATGTGACAGAATATATCAGTGTAGTTGTAGCTGTATTGTACCAGAATATAACCGAATATAACAATGTAACAGAATGTAATGAAATATAGCAGTGCAGTTGTAGCTGTATTGCAACAGAATGTGACTGAATGTAAGAGAAGATAACGAAATATAACAGTGCAGTTGTAGCTGTATTGTAATATAATATAACTGAATATAACAGTTTAGTTGTAGCTGTACTGTAACAGAATTTAACAGGATATAACAGTTAGTTGCACCTGTATTGTAACAGAATATAACTGAATATAACAGAATGTAACAGATAGAACAGTGTAGTTGTAGCTTTATTGTTACATAGTATAACTGAATATAACAGACTGTAACAGAATGTAACAGAATATAACAGTGTAGTTGCAGCTGTATTGATACAGAATACACTACAGAATAAACTACACTACCACCACCCTACCACCACCACACCCCTATCACCATGCACACACACCACACCTACCACCCACCACTACCACCACCTCTACCACCACCACACACCTACCACCATGCAAACACACACCACCATACAAAACTGATCACAGGAACCGGAAGAGACCAAAGAAT
>JACBWV010000825.1:6005134-6023852 GCA_013435795.1 Chlamydomonas sp. ICE-L | reverse complement strand
GCCCCAGCAAAGACCCCGCCACTACCTCCCCCACCTCCCCACATATCCCCCACCCCTGCCCCATAAAATACCCAGCAAAATACCTCCCCACCCTACCACCATATAACCCCAACCCACTGCCAACCATCACTTACACGCCACTAAATCACAAACCATAAACATCTACCCCACACATGAAAACAATCAAATAACCGGCACTACCTCACCACAACAAATCAACATATCAACACCCCTGCCCAATCAACTACCACGCCACTACCTCCCCCCCCCCAACCCATCTCACCCACCCCCCCCTTCCCCCATCAACCCCTCCACCTTCACCTCACCCACCCTGTATCATCTGTCTTGTTCTGCCTCAGGAGGTCCTTTGCAGACAACTCTACCCGGCTCCCCTCCCCCACCCTCCCCCATCTCCATCTCCTAGGCCCCACCTCACCCACCCTATACATCTGTCTTGTCCTGCCACAGGAGGTCCTTTGCAGTCAACTTTACAGGCTCCCCTCCCCCCCGCCAGAGCCTTCCCTGGTTTCCCCAAGGCCTCCATCAGGCCCCCCACCCCGCCCCCCTTCCCCTTCTTCCAAGGCTCCCCAAAGCAGCTATCATACACGTGAGTGGCAACTGTCACTTAATAATTTGTGTGAGTAGATACAGGTCGGTATATCATCACTATAATCAGCAGTATGCATTAATTTGTCTACCCCCACCATGCCCCCCGCCCCGCCCCCATTCCCCTTCTTCCAAGGCCCCCCAAAGCAGCTATCCGACACGTGAGTAGCCCTGGTAATTTCTCCTTATGTAAGATAGTATGGGTAGGTATATCATCACTGTAAGCAGTATGCATTAGCTTCTCTACCCCCACCAGTAGCCCTAGTAATTTCTCATTATGCTAGTAGGTATGTGTTGGTATATTACTAGTTTAATAAACAGCATGTATTAGTTCATCTGCCCCCCACTACCACCCCCCCCCCCCCCCCCCCCCCCCCCCCCCCCCCCCCCCCCTTCCCCCTTGGTCCAAGGCTCCCCAAAGCAGCTATCCTACACGTGAGTAGCCCTGGTCATTCCTCATTACATTAGTTGGTACGGGTAGGTGTATCATCACTATAAGCATGATGCATTAGTTTGTTTCGCCCCCACCTGGCTCCCCCATCATCTAGCACCCCCCCGCATTGTCTAGCCCCACCAGGCACCTGTCCCATATCCCCCCCCCTTTGTCCAAGTCTTACCAAGGCAGCTATCCTACACGTGAGTATGACTGGTCATTTCTCATTGTTTTATTAGGTCTGTGTTTATTTTTATTAGTTGGTACGGGTAGGTATATCATCAATATAAGCATGATACATTAGTTTGTCTCGCCCCCACCTGGCTTAACCATTGTCTAGCACCCCCGCATTGTCTAGCTCCACCAGGCCCCCACAGTAGGCCCCCACATTAGGCCCCCACATTAGGCCCCCACATATGGCCCCCACAGTAGGCCCCCACATATGGCCTCCACAGTAGGCCCCCACATTAGGCCCCCACAGTAGGCCCCCACAGTAGGCCCCCACAGTAGGCCCCCACAGTAGGCCCCCACAGTAGGCCCCCACAGTAGGCCCCCACAGTAAGCCCCCACCAGTAGGCCCCCACATTAGGCCCCCACAGTAGGCCCCCACAGTAGGCCCCACATTAGGCCCCCCACAGTAGGCCCCCACAGTAGGCCCCCACATATGGCCTCCACAGTAGGCCCCCACATTAGGCCCCCACATATGGCCCCACATTAGGCCCCCCGTCCCACCCCCCTTCCCCTTTGTTCAAGGCTAACCAAGGCAGCTGTCCTACACGTTAGTATAACTGGTCACTTACTCGTGTGTATTTGTAATAACGCCTGGTAACGCCTGGTAACGCCTAGTAACACCTGATAACGCCTGATAACGCCTGGTGGGGCGTGGTGTTAAGGGAGCCGGTCGTACGCGGGCAGGGAGCGGTCTCGTACCTCAACTGGACAAGCTACCATCGCGGTTGACGGCAACCTGCAACGCCAAGAGCGACCTAAGGGGGAGCCAAACCTTCTTCCTTAAGAAATCTGGTCTACCACTAGACCATTGTATATCACTGAAAGGGGCTGTGTATTAGTATGTATCCATTTGTTTGTATTCGAAGGTATGAATTCATAGTAGGTATGAATCCATAGTAGGTACCACCACCACAACCCCCTCCAGGTTCACCCTCCTGTTTGACTACCACCTGATAACACTATCAAAGCAAGTCGAGTTCGTGTCCGACACACGGGACATGCTCGCCAACTACTGGGAAGTAATGAACCCCTTCATTGTCATCGAACCAGGGCTCACCCCCCTCATCAACATCAGCACGGTCTTGGAGGGGAAGTTCGACGGGGTGGCGATGGACTTCGAGGTGACTAGGGGCACTGATGGTTTGCAACTACTACAGAACACCTTTGAACAGGAGTCCCTGTCGTTCTTCGTGCTGCGGGCAAAAACGCCATGGTACTTTGACAAGTATGAAATCAAGTGAGTTTGGGGGGGGAGTGGGGTGGTGGTTGTTTTGTCTATTGTTGTTGTGGGTGGGTAGGGAGGGGTGGTTGTGGTGGTGGTGGTGGGGGGGGGGGGTAGGGGGGGGCTGAAGGCCAAGACGCCATGGTACTTTGACAAGTATGACATAAAGTGAGTTTGGGGTTGTTTTTCTTCTGGTGATCGTGGTGGTGTGTGCGGTGGTGACAATGGCGGTGGTAGTAGTGTGGTGGTGGTGGCTGTCATGGCAGTGGTGGGGTTGTTTTTGTCTGACCTGTGGGGAGTATGTGTGGTACTTTGACAAGTATGACACCGAGTGAGTTTGGGCTGGGAGTGGGGTCGTAGTGGTGGTGGTGTTACTATGAACTATCACATTAGTTTTTTTGCCTGTCCCCCCTTCTCCCCCTCCTCCTTCCCCCCCTCCACCCTCACCCTCTCCCCTTCCCCCTTTTCCCTCCTTCTGCGCCTTAATCTTCCTGTACTGGGCCCAGAAGGTCCTTTGCGGTAAACATTACCCAATCCACCCCCCCCCCCCCCTGCCCATCCGAGCCCCCACTACTCCAACAACCCTCACCATCGCTCCCCACCCCACCTCAACCTCACCCACCCTGTCCTCTGCCAGGGTTTGGGGGTGTGTTTTTGGGGCGCGCGGCAGGTGTGTTGGGTGGGGGGGGGGAGGGAAGGGAGGAGGTGGGGTGGGTTTTTGGCCCACGGTTGCGGAGGCCTTGCAGTAAACATTTTTCGCTCCCTCCCCCATTCCATCTCCCCCATCACCGTCCCCCCCACTACCCCATCCCCAAGCCCCCCCCATCTGTCCCTTTCCCCCACGCCCCACCTCAAGCGCACCCACCCTGTACATCTGCCTTGTCCGTTGGCAGGAAGTCCTTTCATTAAACATTTCCGGCTCCCCGCCCCATTACCATCTCCCCATCACCGTCCCCCCCCACTTGCCCCCATCCCCAAGCCCCCCACCATCTCCCCCACCCCACCTCAACCGCACCCACCCTATTCATCTGCCTTGTACTGTTGCAGGAAGTCCTTTGCATTAAACGTTTCCGGCTCCCCCTCCCCATTACCATCTCCCCCATCAACATCTCCCCCATCAACATCCCCCCCACTGCCCCATCTCCAAGCCCCCCCACAACCTCCACATCCCCACCACCCCCCCCCCCCACCACCTCCACCTCACCCTGTACATCTGTCTTGTACTGCCCCAGGAGGTCCTTTGCAAGTAAACAATACCAGCGCCCCCCCACCCACCCACCCCTGCCCCATCTCCTAGCCCGCCACTACCTCCAACACCCCCACCATCTCCCCCCACCCACCTCCACCTCCCCCACCCTGTCTACTCTGCCATGTCGGTTGCAGGGAGTCCTTTGCAATAAACATTTCCGGCTTCCCCCCCAAACACCACCCCTGCCCCATCTCCAAGCCCCCCACCACCTCCAACACCCAACCATCTCCCCCACCCCATCTCCACCTCACCCACCCTGTACATCTGCCTTGTCCGTTGCGGAGGTGCCTTTGCATTTCACATTTCCGGCTCCCCTCCACCGCCTCCACCTCACCACCTCCACCCCACCTCCACCTTACCAGCGCCCCCCCCCCCCCCTCCCCCCTGCCTGCCCCATCTCCAAGCCCCCGCCACCTCCAACACCCCCACCATCTCCCCCCACCACCCATCCACCTCACCCTGTACATCTGCCTTGCCCGGTTGCAGGAAGTCCTTTGCATTACACATTCCGGCTCCCCTCCCCCATTACCATCTCCCCCATCAACATCTCCCCCATCACCGTCCCCACTCACTGTCCCCACCTCCAAGCCCCCCACCACCTCCAACACCCCCACCATCTCGCCCACCCCACCTCCACCTCCCCCACCCTGTACTTCTGTCTTGAACTGTCACAGAAGGTCCTTTGCAGTAATATTTCCGGCTCTCCCCCCCACCCCACCCCCCCCCCACCCCCCCTGCCCCATTTCCAAGCCCACCACCACCTCCAACACCCCCACCATCTCCCCCACCCACCTCCACCTCACCCACCCTGTGCATCTGTCTTTAACAGTCACAGGAGGTCCTTTGCAGTAAACATTGCTGTCTCCCCTCCCCGCGCCCCTCTCCCGTCACCATCTCCCCCATCACCGTCCCCCCCCACTGCCCCCATCTCCAAGCCCCCCATTACCTCCAACACCGTCACCATCTCGTCCACCCCCCCTCCACCTCACCCACCCTGTACTTCTGTCTTGAACTGTCACAGAAGGTCCTTTGCATTAAATATTTCCGGCTCCCCCCCCCCCCCCCCCCCCCCCCCCCCTGCCCCATTTCCAAGCCCCCCCCCACCTCAACCTCACCCACCCTGTACATCTGCCTTGTTCGGTCACAGGAGGGTCCTTTGCATTAAACATTGCTATCTCCCCTCCCCCTGCCCCTCTCCCATCACCATCTCCCCCATCACCGTCCCCCCTCACTGCCCCCACCTCCAAGCCCACCACCATCTCCCCCAATCCACCTCCACCTCACCCACCCTGTACTTCTATCTTGTACTGCCACAAGAGGTCCTTTGCAGTAAACGTTGCCCGCTCCCCTCCCCCATTCCAACACGCCCCACTACCTCCCACTACCTTCAACACACCCACCATCTCCCCCACCCCACCTCCACCTTACCCACCCTGTCCATCTGTCTTTTACTGCCACAGGAGGTCCTTTGCAGTAAAAGTTGTTGGCTCCCCTCCTCCATAACCACCCACCCCACTACCTCCAACACTTCCACCATCTCCTCCACCCCACCCCCACCCCACCCCTCATCCACCTCACCCACCCTGTACTTCTGTCTTGTACTGCCACAGGAGGTCCTTTGCGGTAAACATTGCCGGCCCCCCCCCCCCCGCCTCTCCTCCATCTCCATCCCCCCCATTGCCAAGCCCTCCACTACCTCCACCACCCCCACCATCTCCACCCCCCTTGCCCTTCTGGCTGGTAGCATCATCGCCTCCACCTCCATGTGAGTCCATCATCATCATCATCATCATCATCATCAACATTTTTTATGTATTATTATTATTATTACTACTAGTACATTGCCATTGGCCACCCCACCACCACCACCATCTCCACCTTCCTTGCCCTTCTGGCTGGTGGCATCATCGCCTCCACCTCCATGTGAGTGCTATTATTATAAGTAGTAGTAGGAGGAGGAGTATTTACTAGTATTTTAATGAGGATATTGGCATTTGCTCCCCATCCTACCCACACCATCTCCACCCCCCTTGCCCTTCTGGGTGGTGGCATCACCGCCTATATTATTATTATTATTATTATTATTATTATTATTATACTATATGATATGATTTATATTATATTATATTATACTGACCTCTCCTGGTAATGTGTAGTTTTTTAATTATCGTTATCACACCAGGACATGTAATAATATTATATTATTATTCTGCTCTGGTAATTCGAGGTTGGGCAAGTCCCTTTAACCTATTTGGCTACCCCTGGACTGTAACATGCATAAATAAATAAATAGTACACCTTATTACGAGGCATGAGGCTGAGGGGGCCAGCCCGTTTGCTTGCACTGGAGCCAACCACCAACTGCAACATGCACATATGATACATCATTACTATTATTTTTACGTATATAATTTAGATTACGCATTTCTTTATTTTAAATTATGTGTTTCTCTATTTTAAAAAGCGATCATTATTGATCATTATTTTAAATTACGCTTTTCTATTTGTATGTCCCTCTTCTTTCCCCCTACTTTCACACCAAAACCCTTTCCACCCTTTCCAACCCTTTCCAACCCTTTCACACCAAAACCCTTTCCACTTTCACACCAAAACGGGGTCCCAGGTTGCGATCAAAGTGTAAAGCGCGCGCTTGGAAGTACCCTGATACCGACCCTTCACGAAGGGCTTTGGTCTTTATTGAACCTTTCATCTTTTGTTTTGTATTTAGGGTTTTGTATTTAGGGTTGAATTTAAATATCCTTTGGGCCGAGATTGAAGTCCCGAGGTAAAGAAAGGTTTGGCCAAAACGGGGTCCCAGGTTGCGATCGCTATACAAAGGCTGGCCCACTGCTGCAAGCTACACATTGGCAGCTTGAATTATTCTGGCAAGAGCAACAGGTGGCAACGGAAGCGAGTTAGTTACGAGAACGTTGTCTGACGTGTCAGGCTTCAATTTTTTGATCGGTCGGTTGGACGGTCGGACGGACGGACAAATGGGTAACCCTGGGGGCTCCTGCCCCCAGAAGGGGGGGCTCCGCCAAAAAGCTTTGCTCATGGGGGAAAGTGGAAAGAAGAGTGAAGGCAGGGGAGGGGGGGGGGGGGGGGGTAGGTTCAGGGTTTAGGGTTTATAAAAAAAAAAAAAGATAACGCCTGAAGGGGCGTGGTGTTAAGGGGACCCTCCCGTACGCCGCAGCTGGGGAAAGTCACCATGGCAGACATAGTAAGTGTCACCCTCCAGGCGGGAGGGACTCCTTCATGCGACGTGTGGCAAGAATGCTGGTACAGGAGGCGGTAGATTCTCTGTGCAGCTTAGAGATGAGTTTGTCTACGTGTTCGCGACTGATCCCTAAGGTGGAAAGATTGGTAATAGTTGGGATTGGTATGGTACCAGTGGTACCTATGGTGAAGACTAGGTAGTGTACAAGGAATCCTTGTTGTTGAAGGATACGTTGCAGCTCCTTATGCTGAACGCTCTTTTCCTGGAATTTGATTTGGTGGTTAGTGTCTGAGCAGTAGCCCAGTTCAACTAGGTAGGCTTTTCTTGGTTTGGATTCGTCGTCAATGAGGAGGAGATCAGGCCTGTATTTATCCCATATGGCTTGGGGAAGATCAGGGGGTTTGAGGGTGGCTGGGGTCTGTGGGAATGTCGGAGGACGCTTCACAAGTGCCTGCATCCATGTACATGGGGAGAGCCCCCAGAGCTCCTTTGGCTACTGCCTTTTGGATGAGTTGGACCGCCTTATTATGTCTGTTAATATACATTCCTTTGAAGACAGGGTGGCTGCACCCAGCAAGAATATGGCCAGCTCCGTCCTGTGCTTTGCGACAAAGAGGGCAGTTATCATCAGAGGGGGGGCTAGTGCTAGTACCATAGGGGCGTTTGTATCTGTACGCCAATTTCCTAGTCCATAAGCGTCCCCACCGAGCCTTGTGGATTTGTATTTTTTGCCACCATTTCATGTCGGTGGATTGCCAGAAACAATTACTAGCCTGAGGGAGGAGGAAGGGGTTGGCTTGCTCCCACATGGAGGAGTATATGCCCGTGGTGTTGGCATGCCCGGTGTGCAGGGGGGTGGGGAGGTTAGCCTTGATACCCTTGGTGAGATTGTTGGCCGGGTGCCGGGGGGGCTGGTCCCCATTAATAGATTTGGGGGGCTGGACAGACGGCCAATGCATATTGAGGTGCGCATGTTCCCCTGTTTTACCTGGCCCAATTACATAAGATTATAACGTTTTAGGGTGTTATTGAGGGACTTATAAAAAGGGAACGGCAAAATGATACCATATGATGCCAGAAGTCTGACTGGCTGAAGTTACCATTTATATACAATATTATACAGGGGTGGGGTGGGGGTGGGGGGGGGGGGGGGGGGGGGGGCAGGAAAATAGGTCCCGTACCTCATCTCTGCTTTCAGTAGAGCTTATCCTTAGGATATTTTACACCTTTTTTTAGTTGAACGCATGAAAATAAAAATACCAATAAAAACACATAAACATAAAAATAGCAATACAAATGAATGAATATACAAACATCAATACACATGCTGACACAACACCCTTTCTCTCGCTCCCTTCCACTCAACAGGCTTCCTCACCCCTCCCAGCCCCTCCTCCCTTCTGGTTTATACATTTAATTTTGGTTGTAATTTGCAATCAAATAGTCAATAAAAACGCATGGATATATAAATACCAATAAAAACACATAAATAAAAAATATAAATAAAACGATTGCATCTCAAAATATCAATACAACGGCTGACACAACACCAGGGTACTACTAAGCGCGCAAGGCAGCGCGGTGCCGCGCTGCCTTTTTGAGCCCCTCTGCGCGTTTCGCGCAGTTTTTCAACCCCCTGCGGGCGCAGCGCGCAGTTTTTGCGCTTTTTGCACTAAAGAGCGCTGACCAATTTGATGTATGTGCGCTAAAAGCGCTGACCAATTTGGCAAGAAGTCGTACCATGCACAACACTCCCTCGCTCGCTCCCTTCCACTCAACAGGCTTCCTCAATCTCCAAGCTCCCCTCCCTTCTGGTTTCTTCATTTTATTTAGGTTTCACTATGCAATCAAAAAGTCAACACAAATGCATGAAAATAAAAATATCAATACAAACGCATGAATATAAAAATATCAATACAAACGCATGAATATAAAATTATCAATACAAACGCATGTATATAAAAATATCAATACAAACGCATGAATATAAAATTATCAATACAAACGCATGTATATAAAAATATCAATACAAACGCATGAATATAAAATTATCAATAAAAACGCATGAATATTAAAATATCAATACAAACGCATGAATATTAAAATATCAATAAAAACGCATGAATATTAAAATATCAATAAAAAGGCATAAATATTAAAATATCAATCAAACGCATGAATATTAAAATATCAATAAAACGCATGAATATAAAAATATCAATACAAACGCATGAATATAAAAATATCAATACAAACGCATGAATATAAAAATATCAATACAAACGCATGAATATAAAAAAACGCTGACAAAACACCCCCTCTCTCCCTCCCTTCCACTCAACAGGGTTGAACTCTCTCCTCACACCTCCCAGTCCCCCTCCCCTCCGGTTTATACATTTCATTTTGGTTGTAATTTGCAATCAACTAGTCAATAAAAACACATAAATATAAAAATACAAAAAAAACATGAATCTAAAAATAACAATACAAACGCTGACCCACTCTCTCCCTCCCTTCCACTCAACAGGGTGGCACTCTCTCCTTACACCTCCCAGCCCCCCTCCCCGCCGGTTTATACATTCAATTTTGGTTGTAATTTGCAATCAAATCGTCAATAAAAACCCATGGATATAAAAATATCAATACAAACCAAGGATAAAAACACATGAATCTAAAAATGTCAATAAAAATGTCAATAAAAATGTCAATAAAAATGTCAATAAAAATGAATGCATCTCAAAGTATCAATAGAAACGAATGCATCTCAAAATGTCAATAGAGACGCATGAATATGAAAACAAAACGCTGACACAACACCCCCTCTCTCCCTCCCTTCCACTCAACAGGGTGGCACTCACTCCTCACACCTCCCAGTCCCCCTCCCCTCCGGTTTATACATTTCATTTTGGTTGTAATTTGCAATCAAATAGTCAATAAAAACACATAAATCTAAAAATACCAATAAAAACGCATGAATATAAAAATATCAATAAAAACGCATGAATATAAGAATATCAATACAAACGCTGACCCCCTCTCTCCCTCCCTTCCACTGAACAGGGTGGAACTCTCTCCTCACACCTCCCAGTCCCCCTCCCTTCTGGTTTATACAGCCCCCAAGCCCCCCTCCCCCATGGTACCTCACCCCCCCAAGCCCCCCTCCTAACTACTGGTGGCTAGCCCCCCCACCCAGCCCCCCTCCTCCTTATTACTGGTGGTTGGCCCCCCCACCCAGCCCCCCCCCTCCATACTACTGGTGGCAAGTGCCGCCACCCAGCCCCCCTCCCTTCTGGCTGCAGCAGCCCCCCCAGCCTCCAGCACCACCACCCTACTGGTGGTTGTCCCCACCCAGCCCACCTCCAGACTACTGGTGGATCGCGCCGCCCTCACCTCCTCCAGGTATGTTCCAGTGTTTTTTATTTCAGATTTCTGTAGTCATTGCATTACATTACATTACATGTTAAATTCTACTTGACACCACGAGGGTGTATGAGACTAAGTGCTTTTAACATAAAGAAAAAGCACCCACAAAGCAAAAACAAACATTACAGCAGGGGTGTGTCAAGGACAAACAAACCAAACCCCCAACCACCGTTTCGGTGGCGTAGGTATTAGACCCCCTAGAGCAGGACCCAGATCTCAACCACTTACAGTGGAGGTAAGAAGCTAACAAATGAGAAGTCACAAGAAAAAAAAGGGATAATAAATTAGAGTGCCACTAAGCAGTCCAGGGCTTCCTGTCTTGCTCTTCTACAAGTAGAAAGATAGTCGGCTAAAACCACCAACCACTAACAGTGGTACGTACAACTTTTACTTTGATCATTAGTTACTTTGATCACCTCAGCCCCTTTCAGTGATATTCATTGGTCTAGTGGTAGACCAGATTGCTTGAGGATGAAGAGTCGGGGGTTCGACTCCCCCTTCGGTCGCTCTTGGCGTTGCAGGTCATTGTCAACCGTGATGCTAGCTTGTCAAGTTGAGGTAGGAGACCGCTCCCCACCCGCGTACGTATAGTGCACATGTAATGCGTATAACGTGCGAGTAATGTGTGTGTAATGCGCTATCATGCGTGTATAATGCGTGTATCATCGTCGCAGGTCGTCGTCAACCGTGATGGTAGCTTGTCCAGTTGAGGTAGGAGACCGCTCCCCACCCGCGTACGACGGGCTCCCTTAACACCATGCCCCACCAGGCGATATCATTAGTTACTTTCATCGCCTCCTCTAGATACGTTCAACTTTTACTTCGATCATTAGTCACTTTCATCGCCTCCTCCAGGTACGTTCAACTTTTACTTTGATCATTAGTTACTTTCATCGCCTCCTCCAGGTACGTTCAACTTTTACTTTGATCATTAGTTACTTTCATCGCCTCCTCCAGGTACGTTCAACTTTTACTTTGATCATTAGTCACTTTCATCGCCTCATCCAGGTACGTTCAACTTTTACTTTGATCATTAGTTACTTTCATCGCCTCCTCCAGGTACGTTCAACTTTTACTTTGATCATTAGTTACTTTCATCGCCTCCTCCAGGTACGTCCAACTTTTACTTTGATCATTAGTCACTTTCATCGCCTCATCCAGGTACGTTCAACTTTTACTTAGATCATTAGTTACTTTCATCGCCTCCTCCAGGTACGTTCAACTTTTACTTTGATCATTAGTTACTTTCATCGCCTCCTCCAGGTACGTTCAACTTTTACTTTGATCATTAGTCACTTTCATCGCCTCATCCAGGTACGTCCAACTTTTACTTTGATCATTACTCACTTTCATCACCTCCTCCAGGTACGTTCAACTTTTACTTTGGCCAGTGTTAGATCCGGCTGATCTATGTTAGATACCATTGATCTATGTTACATCCGGTTGATCTATGTTAGATCACGTTGATCTATGTTAGATCCAGTTGATCTATGTTACATCTGGCTGATCTATGTTATGTCCAGTTGATGTATGTTACATCCGCTTGATCTATGTTACATCCGCTTGATCTATGTTACATCCACTTGATCTGTGTTACATCTGGTTGATCTATGTTACATCCGCTTGATCTATGTTACATCCGCTTGATCTATGTTACACCCGCTTGATCTTTGTTACATCCGCTTGATCCATGTTACATCCGCTTGATCTATGTTACATCCGCTTGATCTATGTTACATCCACTTGATCTATGTTACATCTGGTTGATCTATGTTACATCCGCTTGATCTATGTTACATCCCGCTTTGAATCTATGTTACACCCGTTGATCTTTGTTACATCCGACTTGTGATCCATGCTTACATCCGCTTGATCTATGGTTACATCCGCTTGATCATGTTACAATCCCACTTGACTATGTTAAATCTGGTTGATTCTATGTTAATCCGCTTGCATCTTTTTATGTTACATCCGCTTGATCTATGTTACATCCGCTTGATCTATGTTACATCCACTTGATCTATGTTACATCTGGTTGATCTATGTTACATCCGCTTGATCTATGTTACATCCGGTTGATATATGTTACACCCGCTTGATCTTTGTTACATCCGCTTGATCCATGTTACATCCGCTTGATCTATGTTACATCCGCTTGATCTATGTTACATCCGCTTGATCTATGTTACATCCACTTGATCTATGTTACATCTGGTTGATCTATTTACATCCGCGACATTGATCTATGTTACATCGGTTGGGTGATTATATGTTACACCCGCTTGATCTTTGTTACATCGCTTGATCCCCCATGTTTACATCCGCTTGATCTAGTTTACATCGCTTGATCTATGTTACATCACTTGATCTATGTTACATTGGTTGAGATCCTATGTTTACATCCGCTTGATCTATTTACATTCCTGCTTGATCTATGTTACATATTCCGCTGATCTATGTTACATCTGGTTGACCTAAACAAAATGAAAAAAATGAAAAATTGAACGTCTCTGACCAATTTGACGTTTGTGCGCTTTCAGCGCTGACCAATTGGCAGAAGTAGCAAGAAGTAGTACCTGCACGCATCTTCATTTTTGCGTTAACCCAAATGGAAAAGTGTAGTGCCATGTGGAATGCTCCCCCAATATGTTTCAGTCTTCGAGGAGGGGGGGGGAGAGGGGGGTGTGGAGGGGGGGGGGGGGGGTGGGGAGAAGGGTGCGGAAGGGGGGGGTGAGGTGAGGGAGGTAGGGTGGGGGTGGGGGAGGGGGGGGGATGTGAGGGGGTGGGGGGGGGGTGAGTGGGGAGGGGAGGGTAGGAGGGGGGGGGGGGGTGTGGGGGGATTGGGGGAATGTTTGGGGGGGAGGGAGGTGGGGGAGAGGGAGGGAGGGAGGGGGGGGTAGAGGTGGGGAGGGAGTGGTATTGAGGGGGGTGGGGTGGGGGAGAGGGGTGGGGGGAGGGACGGAGGAGTGGGAGAGGGGGGAGAGAGGGGTGGGAGGGGGGGGGGGGGGCTGGGGGGGGGGGGGGGAGGGGGGAGGGGGGTGGGGGTGGGGGGAGGGGAGGGAAGGAGGGGGGGGGGTGGGGGGGGGGGGGGAGGAGATAGGGTTTGGGGGGGAGTGGGAGGGAGATGGGGATGAAAGGAGCGGATGGGGGAAGGCGGAGAGGGGTGGGGGGGTTCGGGTGTGTATTTGGGGGGGCTTAGGGGGTTGTGGTTTTTGGGGTCTGTGTGAGGGGGGCGGAGGGAGATAGGGGGGGGGGGGTGGGGGGGGGGGGGGGGGGGGGGGGGGGGGGGGGACAGGATAGGGCTCATGTTGCACTGCTCCCTGGATTGGGGTAATATTTTTGCATAACCCAACATGGCAAAGTGTAGTACCCTGGATTACAGCCCATATGTTACAGTCTTTGTAGGGCTGGCATTGCACTGCTCACCTTGTATTGTTGTACCTATTCAAATTTTCACGTAACCCAGTATGGCAAAGTGTGGTACCCTGGAATGCACCCCCATATGTTACAATCTTTGTAGGGCTCACGTTACACTCCTCACCTTTTATTGTTGTGCCTATTCAAATTGTCGCGTAACCCAATATGGAAAAGTGTAGTACCCTGGTTGCACCCCCATATGTTGCAATCTTTGTAAGGCTCACATTGGTGACATTGCACTGCTCACCTTTTATTGTCGTACGTATTCAAATGTATGTTTCCGTCCATGTGTAGACACTCATAGCAGCTTCTAGGCAACTCCATAGCATCTTCTAGGCAACTCCATAGCAGCTTCTAGACAACTTCATAGCAGCTTCTAGGCAACTCCATGGCAGCTTCTAGACACTCATAGCAGCTTATAGGCAGCTCCATAGCAGCTTCTAGACACTAACAGCAGCTTATAGGCAACTCCATAGCAGCTTCTAGGCATCTCCATAGCAGCTTCTAGACACTCATAGCAGCTTATAGGCAGCTCCATAGCAGCTTATAGACGCTCATAGCAGCTTCTAGGCATCTCCATAGCAGCTTCTAGACACTCATAGCAGCTTATAGGCAACTCCAAAGTAGCTTCTAGACATCTCCATAGCATCTTCTAGGCATCTCTATCACAGCTTCTAGGCATCTCCATAGCAGCTTCTAGGCATCTCCAAGCTCCAAACTCGCTCTCTAACCTGGCTGCCTCCTTTCTTCTTCCCCTTTTTTTTTTTATTGCAGAGTAGAGTGCCCCCCTCACCCCCACCCCCCCACCCCCCCTCAACCTCCCCCTTCCGCCCCCCTGGACCCCCCCCTCCCCCACTCTTTTCTTCCCCCTCCCCCCCACACCAACCCGGGCCCCTGCGCCACCTCTCCCCCGCTTTGAGCACCACCCCCTTCCCCCCCGGAAAGTCATCATCCCTGCCCACCAAAATTTCCGAAAAAAAAAAAAACAAAAGGAAAAAAGGGAAAGAGAAAAAAAATAAAAGACGAAGAAAGAGGAAAAAGAACCCTCTAAACCTTCCCTCCCTCCCCGCCATTCCTCCCTTTCAACCCTCCCCCGCCCCCTGCTCTGCCAAGCCCCCGAGGCCCCCCAAGCCCCCTCTCCGGCCACCATTTCCCCCTGGGGTGGGGTTCCCAGTTAGACGTCGACGACAGCTCCAGAGTGGTAGTGAACCTCGGCTACCCAGGAACTTCCTTAGGGATATGAATGCTGGTGCTGGTGCCGATGCTGGTGTGCGTGCTGATACTGGTACTGGTGTTAGTGGCGGTACTGTTGCTAGTGAACCTCGGCTACCCAGGAACTTCCTCAGGGATGTGACTGCTGGTGCTGGTGGCGGTGCCGATGCTGGTGCTGGTGCTGGTGCTAGTGCTGGTGCTGGTGCCGATACTGGTGTGCGTGCTGATGCTGGTACTGGTGTTAGTGGCGGTACTGGTGCCAGTGGACATCGGCTACCCAGGACTTACCTCAGGGGTGTGAATGCTGGTGCTGGTACTGGTGCTGATGCTGATGCTAGTGGGGGTACTGGTGCTGATGCTGGTGGTGGAGCTGATGCTGATGCTAGTGGTGGTACTGGTGCTGATGCTGGTGCTGGTGCTGATGCTGATGCTAGTGGCGGTACTGGTGCTGATGCTGGTGGTGCTGCTGATGCTGATGCTAGTGGCGGTACTGGTGCTGATGCTGGTGGTGGTGCTGATGCTGGTGGCGGTGCTGGTGACGGCCCTGATACTGATTCTGGTGGCAGTGCTGCTGGTGGTGCTGATGTTGATGGTGGTGCTGCGAAGTCATCTCTCCTCCACACAACTCGTCACTCTGACCCCAGCTCCAAGACCAGTTCCAAGTCACATGCCCACCTTGAGAAGGATGCCAGGCTGGCACATGCACGTCTGAGAGGAGGGGGGCTGAAAGAGGCTGGGACGTCTTCCAAGGAATCATATTTAGGGAACGGCAAATCATATGATGTTGACCAAAGACGAGTATGATATCATACAAAAATCATATGATTTAGTATCATATGATATGATGGCCCAGGCCAAAGTTACCTAGTCAGACCGCCGGCATCATATGATATCATATGATATCGTATGATGACATGATATCATAAGATATCATATTGCCTATCCCTAATCATATTGATAGTAGAAGATATGAGTGAGCTAGCCCCTTTCAGTGATATACAATGGTCTAGTGGTAGACCATATCACTTGAGGTCGAAGAGTCGGGAGTTCAACTCCCCCTTCGGTCGCTCTTGGCGTTGCGGGTCATTGTCAACCGCGATGGTAGCTTGTCCAGTTGAGGTAGGAGACCGCTCCCCACCTGCGTACGACGGGCTCCCTTAACACCACGACCCACCAGGCGTTATCATTATGAGTGAGCTGGAGCATGGCCGATAAGGCATATATTGTAGAATTAAATTATCATTGTATCACGAACTCAGGGCCCACGTCGTTAAAAGGATTGTTTGGGCTTCGGTGACTATACCTAGCTCCGGCTTACAATTGAAATTGAAATTGAAATTGTTACATCCGTGTAGAACCGTTACTCACAGGACGTGAAGTTAAGGACACCATAGCGTAAGCCGGGGCTAGCTATAGTCACCGTAGCTCCGGCTTACACTATAATATGGTGTCTTTAACGTCACGTCCTGTGAGTGAATGTTTTACACGGATGTAACAATTTCAATTTCAATTTTAGGTTGGGCTTCGGTGACTATACCTAGCTCCGGCTTACACTATAATATGGTGTCTTTAACTTCACATCCTGTGAGTGAATGTTTTACACGGATGTAACAATTTCAATTTCAATTTTAGGTTGGGCTACGGTGACTACACCTAGCTCCGGCTTACACTATAATATGGTGTCTTTAACGTCACGTCCTGTGAGTGAATGTTTTACACGGATGTAACAATTTCAATTTCAATTTTAGGTTGGGCTACGGTGACTATAGCTAGCTCCGGCTTACATAGTGGTGTCTTTAACGTCACGTCCTGTGAGTGAATGTTTTACACGGATGTAACAATTTCAATTCTTCAGTTCAGTTCAGTTCAGTTCATCAATGTTATTTCTCATTAAGCCCTTCCTTTCACGTTTGGGCAAGTCCCTTTAGCCGATTTGGCCTGCCCCTGGACTGTAACATACACACACGGTTCAACCGCCATGGTAGCTTTGTCCAGGTAAAGTAGCAGCCCGTTCCCTACCGCCTTAAGACGGGGCTTCGGTTCAGCCACCTCCAGGGTTGTTAAGGGGGACCCAAAAATCTGTTTCTCGAGACGCAGCTTGTTTCAAAATCTGTAATTGTATACACAACCGGTTTCTTGGGCGTAACCAACCCTCCAAAATCTCACCGAAGTTGCGCAGTACAGCCAAATGATTGTTGGGGTTAAGCTCATCAGTGCCTTTTCGTTTACGACTTTTAGCCCCCCCTGTCACAGTGTCACGGTTGGGCAAGTACCTTGAGCCTATTTGGCCTACCCCTGGACTGTACCACCAACACCACCACGACCACCACACCAACCACCAACAACACCACAACCAACACCAACACCAACACCAACACCAACACCAACACAACACCAACACCAACACCAACACCACCAACACCAACACCAACACCACCAACAACACCAACACCAACAACAACACCAACACCAACAACAACACCAACACAACACCACACAACAACACCAACAACAACAACAACACCACCACCACCAACAACAACACCACCAACAACAACACCAACAACAACACCAACAACAACACCACCACCACCACCACCACCACCACCACCACCACCAACAATAACAACACCACCACCACCACCACCCACCACCACCAACAACAACACCAACAACAACAAGACCACCACCACCACCACCACCACCACCACCACCACCACCACCACCACCACCACCACCAACAACAACAACAACAACAACAACATCACCACCACCACCACCACCACCACCACCAACAAAATCCCTGTACACCTTGGCGCAATGGTAGAGCTCCTTGAACGACGTTGGTGCCTGGTTCGGATCTTTCAAGTGCGCTGAAGTCTTCGCGGTCGCTGTCCAGGTACAGTAGCAGCCCGTTCCCTACCGCCGTAAGACAGGGCTCCCTTAGTACCACGCCCCACCATTCGTTCTCATAACTTCTGGGTGGAATGGACGCACTGTATACATTGATGGCTAAGCGCTGATGGACTTGGACTTGATACACATTGGTTGATCAGTTGTAGTGTTACCCAGTGAACGATCACTCGATCAGACGGGTCTGATGTTCGAGTCCTGGCCAGGTTAAAAATAATGCCGCCTTGGAAGAGGTAGAGAACTTCCCTCCGTGCTATAGCGCGGTAGTCCAATCTCAGGCGCAGAGGGTCTGCGAAACCAAATAAACCCAACATGGTAGCTATTCTCCAGTATGTACACATGTATGCAAACGGGAGGGTTCCCTCAATGTCACGCCTTTGGCAAGGCGTACGAATTTTCAATTTTTGGTTCAGCAGTCTGTCGAATCATCCATCTGTATGCTCATAACTTGTTTTAGGTACCGGGAAGCATACGGTAGTGATAGTTTCTTCAAAATCCCTGACTTTATGGGAGCTTATCTGTCCAGGGGGCAATTGCCAGGAGCAGTTTCTTACCGCCCTCAATGTAAAAGCCCCCCCCCCCCCCCCCCCCCCCCCTATTTTGCATTCGGTAACAGGTCTCTGAAAAGAAATGAAGACTGGAGGCTCCACGACTCCGCCCCGAAATCAAGTTCCCGAAACCAAGGTCTGCGTGGGCCCGCAGCGCAGAAGGATTACAGATGATGAAGATATGTGAGCCATAGTTGCATTCTGGTCCTTTCCAATTCTTTGCGTCTTCGCCCTCCTGCGACACCAA